>SZWC01009682.1:64188-78738 GCA_023375785.1 Penium margaritaceum
AGAACATTGGCAAGTCGTGAAGCGGATTTCTCGCTACCTCAAAAAGACTCGGCACGTCGGACTTCGGTTTGGAGGTCTAGAAGGATCAGACTTGCTGCGACTGACATGCTACACTGACGCGGACTGGGGAGGACGGATTGATGACAGGAAGTCCACCTCAGGGTTTGTCTGTCTTCTCAATGGTGGTGCGGTCTCGTGGGCAAGCAGGAAGCAGGACTGCGTCTCCCTTTCTACTGCTGAGGCGGAGTACATTGCACTCTCCAAAGTGTACAAGGAAACATTGTGGCTTCCCAGTTTGCTTGATGAGATCAAGGCACCACAAGAGGAAGCAATGGTCATCCGCATCGACAACCAAAGTTCCATGGCTATGCCAGAGGACGACATGATCTCCCGGCGTACAAAGCACATCACTATTCGGTACCACTACTCACGTGACCTTATCGCCAAGGGTGTCGTGGAACTGGAGTACGTCGCAACCAAGAAAATTCTTGCCGACTTCTTGACAAAGCCGCTAGACAGCGACTTGCATGTTGCAGGTGCTCAAGGAGTCGGCATGGTGGATGCAAGAGATGAGAACTAAAGACCAAGAAAAAATACATGCACATACACAACCTAGAGCTACAGGTTCATGCTGAAGAAAAACTACCACAGCATGTGGCCTAAGGTGCAAGGGAGAGATTGTTGTTCTTCTATGCCCCATGGCCACTACTATGGCTTGACGGACAGGTTGGGCATGCACTGTTCCCTTGGAGTAAGTCCCCCAGACCTTGTTCGTGGTGCAAGTCCAAGCGAGACACCAGAAGTATAGCGCAACGGATAGCATGTTGGACTTAGGGACAACAGGTCCTACGATTGAGCCTTGATGTGCGCAGGAGGTTTTTTGACCTTCTAGCACATGGGAAGTTTCTTAGAGATTTCTCCATGCATGAGGAGATTGCGCCACTTGGCGGTCAGTGGATGCGCCAATTGGCGGACTGGTGAGGTGGTGTGGAGTGACCACCCCAAAAGTGTCACTACCCACACACCTTAGAAGCCAGGCCTAGGACTATATGTACCAGGCTCATTCCTCATTCTAATTACACAATCTAGCCTTAGATGCTCCTCACAGAGTTGTCCAACTAAGGAACAGTATAAAGAAGACACTGGTTGGTCTAAGCCCCAGGAGTTAGTCTTTGACTAGCACCTCGTGCGAAAGTGACCAAGTGTTAAGTGGACACAGTTGCTAGCAAGTGATTGCCTAGGAACTGCTCAGTGTGGAACCGTGATCCTGAGGGTGATATCTTCTCCTAGCTGAAATGGTAGGAGCGGACGGCAGGTGCTATTGTGTCGGCCCTGTTTTCTAGTCCGTTTGCCTCAGGCCGGTTGACACAACGTGCCTCGTACGACACGATATCGTCACTCGTGAGTTTCATATCGTTTGTGATGCAACAGCTGATCTTGTAGTCGTCAGACCTAGCACTGAGGCGTGCGCTCTTGCCACGCAGAGCTCTCCCCCTACGGTGCCTGACCTGGGTACACTGAGGGAAGCTCTCTCATCATAGGATCCTGACGCTTGGCGTACTACCTGCAAAGAAGAGCTTTGCGCCATCCGAGAGCACGGAGTTTATGAGCTAGTTGACCTTCCACCTGGGAGGAATGCTATACAGATCAAGTGGGTCTTTTGCAAGAAATTGAAGCCGGATGGCTCACTGGAACACCACAAGGCTCGCTTGGTCATCAAGGGGTACTCTCAGACTGAGGGCATCAATTACACTGAAACCGTTGCCCCTGTCCGCCGCATGACCTCAACTGAAGCTATGTTCAATGTCGTGGCTCAGCATCACTTGGAACTGCACCACATGGATGTGAACAATGCGTTCCTCCATAGCTCTCTGGATGAGGAGACTTACGTGGCTTAGCCACCTAGCTTTGAGGATGGTGACAAGGTGTAGCGATTGTGCAAGTCCTTGTACGACCTCAAGTAGTCTCCTTCGTATTGGAACCAGGAGATCACTGGTACCCTGACTCGTGCGGGATATGTTCGGAGTGAGGTAGATCCCTCTCTCTTCATCCAACGGACGCCTGAGCGGTTCACCGCCATCATGGTCTATGTCGACGACCTGGTGATCACGTCTCCTTCACAGGAGGCCGTGAAGGAGGCCAAGGCTGTCCTCTAGATGCCTATAGGATGAAGGGCCTTGGTCCTGCAGCGGTGTTTCTAGACATGGAGATCGTGCGAAACCGCAGACGTCGTACTCTACAACTGCATCAGGCCTGATACGCACGTGTAGTGGGGGAGCGGTTCAGCGACCTCCTCGGCGTAGTGTCCACGGCTTCCACACCTCTCACGCCTGAAGGGTAGGATGCCTTGAAGGTGGACGATCCCACACAGCTGGGGGAGATAGTGGATGTGACCTTGTACCTCCGTCTCATCGGATCTCCAATGTACCTGGCCACTACCACACGTCCTGACATCGCCATTGCCGTCAACCTCCTTGCCCAGTTTTTGCAGGCTCCATGGGCTAGAGCCCTTCCTGCAGCTATGCGAGTGGTGTGGTACATGGTTTCCACATCGTACCTCGGACTCTGCTTTTGTCGGCAGTGTTCGGTGGTCCTGGACGGCTATACCGATAGTGACTAGGCCTGGAGCCCAGATGGATGTAGTCGCACTGGTTAGGTGTTCATGCTTGGTGGTACCGCTATGTCCTGATACAGCGGGAAGCAGAGCTACATTTCACGTAGCTCATCAAAGCAGAGTATGTTGCTTAGGGTGTAGCGGCTGCTGAGGTGGTATGGATGTAGTGCCTGTTCCTTGAGTTCGGTCAGTCAGTACCTGCCATTGTGCTTCATTCCAACAACTAGAGTGCTCTTGCCATTGCGGAGAACTCTGTTGTCTTTCATGCTCGTATGAGGTACATTACAGTTCAGCATCACTTTGTGTGTGTTCTGGTGGAGCGACAACTGATCTCCGTCATTTGGGTTAGCACAGACATGCAGCGTGCTGACTTCTTGACGAAGTCACTAGCACGAGAAACGTTCCTGGTGGCCATTCGTTTTGTGGAGTTTCACCCCTTGCCTGCAAGTAGTTGAGTGTGGGGTGTGTCTGTGTTTGTGTGACATTTGTCGTTGCACTTGTTGTTACACTCGTCTCAGTCTTGCACGTGTATGGAGATACATTCCATCGGGTCATGGGGGAGTTTTGTGATTTGTGACGTTCCTGTTGACTTGTTCAGTTTGTTGTGACCACTCGGTCGTGTCCATATTTGTGCAGATCCCTGATGCCGACCCTGGTGGTACTGGTGTTTCATCTGGTGGCGGACTACTTGCTTGGAGCTGACCGACGACCGTTCCAGAGCTCTGGACGCTACCGGGGACCTCCTGTAGTTTTTCTACAACACGCAGGACTTTACCGGTGGACTTGCCGTGGGCCCAATTTGCATGTTTTTGCATTGTGTGTACAACATTTGATTCCGGATGCATGCATGTGACCATTCGTAGCGTCCGGTTTGTGATCTTACACGTCTAAGTTTAGACGGCATAGCGTTCTCACATGTCTGTGCAGAATTACGGCCAAAACAGTGGTTTGGGGCCGGTTTTCGGACAGATCTTACACCGTCGCGTGCGACACCCGCCGTGCGCCGCGACAGGTACTTATGCAATGAACCTGTCATTTGTCATTTCTCTCTAGAAATACTATTGAAGCATTCTTACACTTTGCCATGTTTTTCTTAGCTAGACCCTTGCCATTGTGTGCAGGACTTGTGATTTTTGTCACCCTCTGACCAGGCACTGACGCCTAGTCAGCGGCTGTGTCGCTAGGAAGCTTCCGCGCATCTTCTCATGGTATGAGAGCAGTGAGACAGTTCTTTCTGAGCTGCGCATCAAAGACGTAGCAGAGCAGTAGTAGTGAGAGTCACAACTGTAGTAGATCCACAGGGACCTATCGACGACGACAGCCGATCGTCGTCCACATCGCTCACCATCACCACGTGAGACTGCAACACCAACAGCCGCTAGTGGCAGTTCGTGACATCTATAGTAGGTTGCAGTTCACATCAGCTACAGCATTGGCACATGCACACCAGTAGCATTGAGCAGTAGTAGCATCAGTGCAGCAGAGCAGCAGCACAACAGCAGCGGCAGCAACAGTGTTGGTAGCAGCGCACGGCGATAGGAGCATAGCAACAGCGCAACAGTAGTGGCAGCAGTAGCGGTGGTAGTAGCACAACAGCAGCGCAATAGTAGTGGTAGTAGCAGCGGCGGTGGCATCAGTGCAACAGCAGCAATGGCAGTAGCGCGCGGCGGCGGTAGCAGCGTGTGGCACCTGCAACCCGCGGCAGCAGCAGCAGCAGCAACGCGCAACTACTGTCATGGCCGCAGACGCTGCCGCCAGGCGGCCATTGCACACGCATCCATGTGGCTATTGTTGTAGCTGACGATGCAGCAGCTGTGCGAAAGCTTCCACACAGCTGTTGTGCAACTTCCGCGCAGTTGCTACGGAGCGGCCGCCTACTCACGCAGCAATCGAGAAGGGTGACAACAAAAACAAAGAGCTGATGTCAGCATTTTTCCTTGCTGACGTCATCAGGTCATGCTGACGTCAGCAACTTCCTGCTGACATCAGCACTTGCCTTCGTGAAATGTTTGGTCGGAGAGTCAAAAGTTGCCAACGTTTCAAATCCGCGGGAAACACTCACGTTTTTGCAATTGGACCACGTTGAAGTCTCGGCCCATAATGAGCGGCAACATGGCTCCGTCCGACGATAAGGGAAAAAGGGTACTGGATCCCTCTTCCTCCTTCTCAGGGGTCATGAGCCCATGTTTGCAGGCTGTTGAGGATCTACAGAGCCAGCAGGACGAGATGTGTCATCTGTAGCGGGAGTAGACTGACGTCATCGGTATACTCACTGAGCTCTTTCGGGGTCATTCCATGACCCCACTACAGACCTCTGGGGGAGCGGCAGGGGTCGTACCCTCTACACAGCAGTCAACTCTAGCACTGGAGACAGGAGCTGGAGACGACCTGCCTCCTCTTGATCCTTGGGATGAGGATCCAGAAATTCTAGGCATGGAGGGCAACTCCCTCGAGCGCGATATTCGTGTGCTTCAGGCTCGTCTCTACTAGCTTCACACAAGCTCTCGGCCCCCACACACATCTCGCTTTCTACAGATTCGATCGTTTCCTGTCCTCCATCCAAGCGAATTCCCTCTTCCCGGGGTCTTTCCCATCCCTCGTCCTTCCTAGCCTATGGTTGCTCTCCCTACGGAGCGGCAACCCAAGGACTTCAAGACACTGCCCCCAAGGTATGTCACCGAGGACGATTTTGGCTGCTAGGAGATCCTCTTCCAGGTTTGGGCCACTTCAGAGGGCGTGTGGCCCTAGTACCACAGTCTTTATCAGACAATGGACAGAACTCAGGTGCTAACAGCGGCTAAGGCAAAGCGCTGACTTCTCTATGCCATGGCGCACGATGAGGTTCGCGGTATGCGGTCTGATTTTGGTCTTCTTGAGTCCTTCGCTTTTAAAGGATTTGCCTACATGACTTGGGTCTGGAACGGCCTCCCGCACGGTCCTCTTCCACACCACGTCACATCGTATGAGCTCTGGTTCGGTCACCGTGCTGACTTGTGCCTCAGTCGTGTCTGGGGATCCTTTGCTTCTGTGTGATACACCGAGGACGAGCAGGGGTCCAAGGTCTCACCGCCGGGACGCTTTTGTGCCTTTGTCGGCATCTCCTCGCGGTCGAAGGCTTGGCATCTTTGGGACCCTGCTCATCGTGGCATTGTTGAGTCACGCGGCGCGCTCTTCTTTGAGTCCCTCACCTACTGTGATCTAACATCAAACACATCGCTGTCTGTCACGCACGTTCCTACGTGTGAGGTTTCTCAATGGATGGAGGAGTCTGCGCTTGCGAGCACTTCTTGTCAGGTTGATGTGTCCGTTCGAACTCCCTCCACTTCTCCGGCTCTTGATCCAGCGATCATCGTTGTTGGTCAAGAGATCTCTCCAGCATCGTCGGCTTCTACCCCTGTCCCCTCGCACCTCAGAGGTTCCCATGATCGTGTACCTGTGCGTACTCTTGTGACCGTACCTGTGTCCTCCGGCACTCCTGCCTCTGTGCGTGGACATGCCTATTCTGCTCCTACTCTCACACCAAGACCCATGTCTCCCACACATGCATCTCCTCGCACGGAATCGCCAGCTCCCTTGCCTAAACCCTCCCCAGCTGCGATTGTGCATGTTCCTGAGCCTGAGGTGCGCCCCTTGAGCCCGGGTTACTCCCATGAGCTTGGCGTTTGCCTTCGACCATTGGACTCTGGAGCTCAGCGAGTGTCTGGTCCCACGCCCAGGCGCTCCACTCACAGCATCGCGAGTGATGACCCAGCACAAAGGCCCTAGGCCTATGTGTCCACACTTCGCACACACAGGTACATCCAGCGTGTCCCATAGGGCATGACCTCGTCACTCGTGAGTTTCATATTGTTTGTGATGCAGCAACTGATCTTGTGGTCGTCAGACCTAGCACTGAGGTGTGTGCTCTTGCCACGCAGAGCTCTCCCTCCATGGTGCCTGACCAGGGCACATTGAGGGAAGCTCTCTCATCACATGATACTGACGCTTGGCGTGCTACCTCCAAGGATGAGCTTCGTGCCATCCGAAAGCACGGCGTTTACGAGCTAGTCCACCTTCCACCTGGGAGGAAGGCTATGCAGATTAAGTGAGTCTTTCACAAAAAAGTGAAGCCGGATGGCTCACTGGAACACCACAAGGCTCGCTTGGTCATCAAGGGATAATCTCAAGCTGAGGGCATCAATTACACTGACACCTTTGCCCCTGTCAGCCGCATGACCTGAGCTTGACCTCTGTTCGGTGTAGTGGCTCAGCATCACTGGGAACTGCACCACATGGATGTGAACAATGCGTTCCTCCATGGCTCTCTGGATGAGGAGATTTACGTGGCTCAGCCACCCGGCTTTGAGGACGGTGACAAGATCTGGCGCTTGTGCAAGTCCTTGTACGGCCTCAAGCAGTCTCCTCGGTGTTGGAACCAGGAGATCATTGGCACCCTGACTCGTGCGGAATATGTACAGAGCAAGGCATATCCCTCTCTCTTCATCCGACGGACGCTGGAGCAATTCACTGCCATCTTCATCTATGTCGACGACCTTCTGATCGCGTCTCCTTCACTGGAGGCCGTGAAGGAGGCCAAGGCTGTCCTCCAGACTGCCTACAAGATGAAGGATCTTGGTCCTTCAACGTTGTTTCTTGGCATGGAGATCGTGGAAGACCACGGACGTCGTACTCTACTACTGCATCGGGCTTGATACGCACGTATTGTAGGGGAGCGCTTCAGCGATCTCCTCGGCGCAGTGCCCATGGCCTGACACACAGGATGCCCTGAAGGTGGACGATCCCACGCAGCAGGAGGAGTCAATGGATGTGATCCTGTACCTACGTCTCATCAGATCTCTCATGTACCTGGCCACTACCACACGTCCTCTCAACGGATTTGCCATCAACCTCCTTACCCAGTTACCGCAGGCTCCACACGCTTGATCGCATCACGCGGATGTGCGAGTGGTGCAGTACGTGGTCTCCCCACTGTACCTAGGACTCTGCTTTCGCCGATAGTGTGCGCTGGTCCCTGACGGCTACAGCGACAGCGACTGGGTCTGGAGTCTAGATGAAAGCAGTTGCACCGGTTACGTATTCTTGCTCGGTGGAACCGTTGTGTCCTGGCGCAAAGGGAAGCAAGGCTCCATTACACGTAGCTCATTGGACACATAATACGCTACTGTGGATGCAGGGGCTGCTGAGGCAGTTTGGCTACAGCCCTTATTCCTTGAGTTGGGCCAGTCAGTACCCGCCATTGTGCTTCGTTGCGACAACCAGGGTGCTCTTCCCATTGCGGAGAACTCTGGTGTCTTTCATGCTCGCACGAAGTACATTCTGTTTGAACATCACTTTGTGCGTGATCAAGTAGGGCGTCACGTGATTTCCATCATTTGGGTTGGCACTGACCTGGAACGTACTGACCTCTTTGACGAAGGTAGTAGCTCGTGAAAAGTTCCTGGTGGCCATGTGGTGTGTTCGACTTCGCCCCTTGCCTAAGAGTGGTTGAGTATGGCGTATGTCTGTTTCCGTGTCACATTTGTCGTTGCACTCATTATTGTTCTTGTCTAAGTGCTGTACGTGTACTGACATGTGAACCATCGGCTCATGGGGGATTGTTGTGATTTGTGACGTTCATGGTGACTTGTACAGTTTACTCTGACCATTCGGCCATGTCTATATTCGTGCAGATCCTTGATGCGGACCCTGGTGGTACCAATGTGTCATCTGGTGGCGAACTGCCAGTTTGGAGCTGACCGACGACCATTTCAGGGCTCTGTACGCTACCCGTGACCTCCTACAACTTTTCTACAGCATTCAAGAGTTTATCGATGGACTGGCCGTGGGCTCGATTTGCATGATTTTGCATTGTGTGTCCATCGTTTGATGCCGGATTCATGCATGTGACCAGTCATAACGTTCGACTTTTGATCCTGCACGTCTAGATTCACACGGCGTAGCGGTCTGACATGTCCGCGTAGAGTTTCGGCCAAAACATTGTTTCACGCCAAGTTTAGGACAGATCTTGCACTGTCACATGTGACACCCGCCGTGTGCTGCGACAGGTACTTATGCCATAGACCTCTCATTTGTCATTTCTCTCAACAAATACTATTGAAGCATTTTGGCACATTGCCTTGTGTCTCCTAGCCGTTGTGTGCACGACTTGTGACTGTCGTCATTGTCAAACCATGCAGTGTCGCCTAGTCAGCGGTTGTGTCGCTAGGAAGATTCCACGCATCTTCTCACAGACTACTAGCTTGGAGTTGATTGACGACCGTTCCAGACCTCTGGACACTACTCGGGACCTCTTATAGTTTTTCTGCAAGACGCAAGAGTTTATCGGTGGACTGGCCGTGGGCCCGATTTACATGTTTTGCCTTGTGTGTCCACCGTTTGATGCCGGATGCATGCATGTGACCAGTTGTAGCATCCGCCTTCTGATCCTGCACGTCTAGGTTCAGACGGCGTAGCGTTCTGACATGTCTGCGCAGAGTTACGGCCAAAACAGTGGTTTTGGGCCGGTTTTAGGACAGCTCTTGCACTGTCGCGTGCGACACCTGCCGTACGCCACGCCAGGTTCTTATGCCATGGACCTGTCATCTATTTTTTCTCTGTGTAAATGCTATTGAAGCATTCTGACACTTTGCCTTGTGTCTCCTAGCCAGACCCTTGCCGTTGTGTGTACGGCGTGTGACTGTTATCAGCGTGTGACTAGGCACTGATGCCTAGTCGGCGGCTGTGTCGCTAGGAAGCTACCACGCATCTTCTCACTTTGACCTCCGACTTTGACTTGCTCCTCATCGCGATGTCGACTAGCGTATGAGGAAACATTCTTGGATATTAAGAAAGCAACACCCTCTACTTGAGGATCTCGAATTATGATATGTATCTTCTTCCTTTCAGGTGCATGACAGTAAATAATCGCATTAAAATTGAAATTTGAAAATGGAAGTGTTCCACTCGATGTGAGTGACCTTGTCGAAATTTGACCACTTGCAAAACATGATGCTCGAGTGCCCAACCAATAATGCGGCATCGCTATACTTGCATTTGAATGTTCGTTTACAGGTTGGTGCTCTGGTATGATGCCGCGGTAAGATAAAAGGGTGCTTTGATTCGTTAGTACCGAGACTATATCGGTGTCGTTGAAAAAAACCGGACCTTGGTACTGGCGATACCGCAGTTCAAAATCGCGGTACACCTTGGTACCGGAAACACAGCTTTTAGTTTTGGCAAAGTTGATCAGCTGATCAACGGGTATCATCGCCGTCATTGAGCTACATTGTACGCGCACCGGGACTATGCGGCTGAGGGGGGGAGAACTGTTACGTACCAAACGTACACAATTCCCTCAGCCCTCCAAGTGGGTAAATCCGTTATTACAGAAATTACCCAATGCACGTGAAGACTCTGATCTTCACTCTGATTGTTAAGGGCAATTTGGCCACTTGCCCTCCCCCTTCAGCAATACCTTTTTCCATGTTCTGACAACTTTGACCACTTTGGAGAAACATCGACAAAAGAGGCACGAACTGTCAGTCGACTTCTGGATGCATTGCGATTTATCAGTATTTATGAAGATGCATCTTGGATCTTTGCCGCCGATCTTCGAAGTCCCCGGATTCCTCAACAGAGCTTCTTGATCCGACCACTCATGACACAATTCCACACGTCACTAGATGAGCGACCCAACGACTCGGACTACGTCTCATTTGGAACTTGACACTAGTATACATGTGTTGGTTCTTCTCGACACTTGTCATTGAAGTATACTTACCATTAATTGAAAACTTCTCCATTGTCTCAAATTTCAAAACCATGTTCTGCCTCGCAACTGATACCTGTTCACCATCCACGTTGCGTTGTGCATGACAGGGATACCTGAGTGTCACGGATGACAAAACAAGGTGTATTCTGCTTTCATGAAATATTTGGCAACCTTCAACCTTCAAAGACAAACTGCAGCCAAGAGGGGTAGAAAGCGGATTCACCCGTCCACCAATGCTTATGGTTGCTCATCCACCGCCAAATGAAAGGTCCGTCAACACCGGAGAGCCAAGAAATGCACGTCATCGTCGTCGCTGACTAAGCAGTGTCATGGTTTCTGAACCTCTACTTGTGATTGGTCGTCATAGGCGAATCTTTCCGATAGAGCCCCACAGTCTGAGGCCCAGAAAGTTGGGTCCCAAACCCTCTTTCACGTGCATTTAGTTGCCTTTTATGGACGGTCGTGCTGAGGAGGAGCTATCATTGTTCGGTTTCGTCCTGAGGCGTCAGAAAATCATCGAAGATCGCGATTCTCTCGTTTCGTTGACCATGGCCAAGATACTGACCACGTCAGTTTCGTAAAGGCGAGCTGCGGAAACCGTTTGGGATGTTTCGTAATTCTTACACATCAAAACATCAATTCATAGGTTCGGTTTTCTCGAAAGTCTTAGTACATATTGATAGGAAGATACTAAAACAGGACTCTCAGTTTGATGACTAGATGTTTTGTGAATGTTCCTTGCTTCACTTTTCCAGAGAGCTGTTTTCTTCGCACAATGTGCACTCAACTTCACATGAATAGTGTGAAACTTCAGTCTGCATACTTCTTGGCCCTGTCCTCTGGCACTAATATAGCTGAAAATCGTCGAGAATCATCACACCTGTCGTCTGGCGGTTTGTTTTCTCCGTTGCAAGATATGCAGCGTGGAGTATGAACATTGTGCTGGTACAGCTTTCTCGCTCCAATCACGCGCGCGAACACCTCCCAACATTTTGGCGACGGTGACACATGGCCCTTCGTTTCAGAACAGGATCGTATCTTCTCCGAAATTTCTCCCAAGATCGCGAGGAATCTCCAACTTTACTTCATTTTCTCCCCACAGGACAACCGAAGCCATGGGCTTCCTCTGGACCCCACGGGAATGGCCGGTGTGCCGCAAGTTCACATCTGCAGGGTCGAATCGCGCGCTCACTAGGCGCGGTTCCGCTTCGTAGCCCCGCGAGCCGCGTCGCCAAGTTTCTGCCAGGCCGATGGCGACCGCTCAATCGATCTCCCCTCGATAGAACTGCGTTGGAAGTGGGGGACGGCTGAGGGAAAGAGGAAAGGTAAACTAGAGGGAGATGGATTCGTGGGACGGGGGTCGGGCTGGAAGGTAGTTGGTTGGTGGGTTAGGGTGACGGTACTACTTCCACTGATCGCCTGGGCTGACAAGCAACTGTGGAACAGGTTGCTTCCTCACAGGGGCGACGCAACAGAGCATGCTTTAGCGGGCACAAGGCGCTTGTCTCCTACAAACAGACTGCGATCGTTGAGTAGCGTCGGACGAGGTTCCCCCCGTCACCTTCAGAGTTTTCTTCCCTCCTCCTAAGCCCCCAAGCACTGATTGGAACAACTCGCGTCGCAGAGGTAGAAAGCGTCAGACTCAACTTGCAAGCAGAAAAATTCCTGCGCCATGGCTCGCCTCTCGCCACACCACCCGCGTGGGCCCCCTCACAGTCGCCCCGGGGAAGGATTTGATGCGCTTTTCGTCTCTTCCTCTCCCTCCACTTCCTCCTCTTCCAGCACCTTTTCCTCCTCAACCTCCTCCACCACCACCTCCTCCTCATCTTCCCTTTCTCCCTTTCGAAGTTCCAAATCTCAGCCTAGTGAAGATCCACCCTCCCTCTTCCTGTCACCCACACTACCTTCCGAGGGCGCCTCGAGCCCACATGGCTCAGATCGACACTTACGCGGCTTGGCGCGTGCCTCGACCTCTAATAGCCTTCACACTTCGTCGCCGCGCGCCTCGACATCCTTGGGGCCACGGGCGAGTGTGGAGTTCCATGCTCACTGCACCTCGACCTCAAGCAGCCCAAATCTCAAAGGCCCTCACAGCGAAATCTGTGAGTCGCCATGCCAGCACATTTCATCATCGCGTTCCTCCACACCCCGCGCGCTGCGGGAGGAAGTGGAGCTGAAAGCGTTGGAGGGCAAGCTGCAGCTGCTCACAATCCAGCGCCAGCTGTCGGCCGTCAAGTGCCAGCAGTTTGTGGCCGAGCTTGAGAGCAGCCTGTCGAGCTGTTCGAGCAGCACTAGTCCACGCGAGTGGAGAAGCAAGAGCAGGAGCTCCAGGGACCCCCCGGAAGAGGAGGAGAGGAATAGGATGGACGGGGGCACGGAATCTGACTGGTTGTCAGTGTCACGGCTAGCACGGCCGCAGCACGCTGTAGCGGCAGCAGCCCGCAGGCATAGCCTCAAAGTGCGCCGCCGATCTTCCTTTGACGTCCTCTCCTCTCGCAGCAGATCCCACCTTCCCCAGACCAACCTTTTCCTCTCGTACAGCAGCTCGCCGTCCAGTAGCTCCAGGGAGGCGTGGGAAGAATACCATTCAAGTCATGATGATCCAAGCCACAGTGATCCACATCATCAAGATCAACGTCATGGGACTACACCCCATCAGCTGCGCAACTCCCACTCCCTTCATCTCCGCCGCTCGCTCGACCACTCTCATGGGACTGAACATGACCACCTCCTCCGACACTGCCACATTCACCACCTCCATCTCCATCACCACCACACCTTCCATGGTGGATCCAGCACTGAATACTCCGACTTCCTCAGGAGACAAGGGCTCTTGGCAGACAGCCCCACCGTTGAAACCAGCTCCGGCCACCCTCACTTCCTCCCAAGCGACAGCCATTCCCTCAGATCCATTCTGCATGGAGGCGGCCTTCCAACAAAATCTCTCCGAAGTCACCCACATACCCTCCTTCCATGCGACCAGGAGGGAGAGTCACCCGAAAGCAAGCAGGAGCATTCAGAAGAAGCTGGCGATGAGAATGAGAATGAGAATGAGAATGAGAGTAGCTGGGGCAACGTTTTTTCCCATCGTCATCCGTGGTCTGCTGCTGATCAGACCACGGGGTGTGGCGGGGGATCGTCCACCCAACAGCCAGCAGTGTTTTCTCAGGCTTGATAGTTCCTTCCAANATGATCTGCAGACTGATGGAGAATCCAGCGCTCCTCTTTTTCCCTTTTTTGCTGGTTCGATCTGAACCAAGCATCAAGGTGTGCACGAGGGAGCAATTTCTGTTCGTCTTTGTTTGTGTTTTTTTTGGTCCAAGTTCCATGACGAATCATGGCCAGCCTTGGGCGTGCATCAACGACTGTGATGGCATTGGCTCAAGAATTTTTGGACTGCAGAGGATTAGCACCTTTGGAGGAGATTGTATCTTCCTGTAACACTTTCCATGAATTCAGAAGTTTATGTGATGGTCAATCTGTTGGAATTGTCTGCAGATCATGCACTGCAGAGGATGAGCACCTTTGGTCAATCTGTTGTGTGAAAGATGAGTTTTGCAAGATTCGATTCCAACAGAGAAATCTGTTCTTTGAACTTGGAAAATCTGTCTAGGGTCTTTCTGCAGAAAGCTTTGAGCCGGATGTCTTTGTGTACACGGTTCTCGGATTTCAGCGGTGTTGTATTTGGATTTTGCGGTGTGAAAATTGGTTCAAGCCCCGGCAGTTTTACATGGTTTCCTGTTTCAGGCTGGAACATGAAGCTCGAATCCATTTCTGGATCCTGGCACTGTGCAATCCATCCCAACTTTTGTGGAAGCGAGGCAAAAGATGCAAGCCACAAGCAAGCATGGGGGATCGGCCCTAAAAAGTCGCTTCAGGGTGGCTGGTCTGAACTTCCTGAAATTTCAGGACGTTGGAGACCTTGCGGAAAGCCAAATGAAAGGAAATTGCTGAATCTTCTTCAAATCCAGCCCTCTCCTGCATGAGGTGCACATGGTCTACCATGCAAGAGCCATGCAGTGGCACCTGCTTAGCAATGTCAGGAAATGCATGTGCCATGTCCAGCCAAACACATCCATTCTGTGTTGCATGGTAGACCTATGTGTTCACTTTCCTCATGCATAGCACCCAGATGACGCCCAGCTCCCATGATGTGAGACTCAGATCCCACCCCCCAACAACCCCC
>SZWC01009682.1:78829-89949 GCA_023375785.1 Penium margaritaceum
CCCCACCCACCCGAGGCAGAAGCAGATCTCCCCATGGCTCCACATCCGCACGATTCTGTATAGAATTGTAAAATGCAAAACTCGTAGAAAATTTCATGACATCGTTTCAGGCATACATGCCCCATACCGGACAATCCTGAAAAGAATGAGAAGCAAAATGCTCCTTTCAATGTACCTTCCATGGAGAGGTACCCCATGGGGCCTCTCCATGGGACCATCCTGGCTGTCTATGTAACATGCTACGAGTTTGTACGGCTACATGGCCCAGAAAACCTTCGCCCGTGGCAGTACATATTTCTTCTAACGGCATTGATATTGCGTGTATTGTAAAGAGGTGCCGAATACACATGTATATACTTTTTCTGAATACATAAACAGGCGTGACTTGTGACCCATGTTATGTTCTTCTCTTCATGAGTGTTTTGCTATGTTCATGCTTTTTTTTTTTTTTTTGCTTAATTTGTGGGGTTCGTACTCATGCTGTCTTTTTGGTTAAATTAGCTGCTCGGTTCTTGTTTGTGTTGTCATATCCTTGCGTGCATTTTGTTTTCTTCCTTTTCATGCATTTTGTTTTGTCCCCACTCTCGTGTTACCATGTTCATGCTTGTGTGCCTTTTGTTTCCATCATTGTGTGATTCTTCTCATGCTTGCCCTCTTCCGTTTGTGCATATGATTCTCTTTTTGTTTTCATGTCCATATGTTTGTGCCCCCCCTTTTTTCTTTCCTGTTCATGCTTGTGCCCTTTTGTTCATGCGCGTTTCATTCTGTGCAGGATTTTGTTTTTCTGTTCATCCTTGTTTTCATACTTGTGTTCATACTTGTGTTCATACTTGTGTTCTTTCCCGTTTTTTCTCATAGTGCTCTGCGCATGCATATGTTTTGTCTGGTGAGCACAGGACAGCAACATGGCCACCCAGGACTCTCCTGAGCACGTTGTCTCTTCTTGGAGATGATGCACGCCCAGCCTGCGGATGCTTCCAGAGAAGATTACACACATACCTTGTTCCTTTCATGTTCTATTTAAGTCTTAGCCACAGGCAAACGCAGACCCTTCTGAGCATAAAATGTTGAATTTTATTACTTTCACTTTTTGAGCACCTTGCTCTCCCCACCATGAGCAGTCCCACAGTGTATCCCCAGAAAAGGTGCTGCTGCGAGGGGGAGGTGCATGCAAACAGCAAAGGTGGTCTCCTTCCTTCAAGGTCCACATTCGTAGCGGTGGCGTTGACTTCAGGTGCGGCACAAGATGGCCAGAGGGATGTGGAGCGGTGCTGCATCAACGGCACAAGTGGTGCTGGAAGGTGGAAACTCCTCAAGGGAGTGTGCAAACGGTTACTTCAAACGGTTGTTTTAGAGGGATGGATGCAGTAGGCATGCCATACAGGGGGAGCTGGCACCATGTATCAACAGAAGAGGAGGATCTTGGTGCAGAGACAACAGAATACACCACAAAATGGCGTTTCAGTGTCTCCATCGTGCAGTAGTGCTGGAGTGGCCCACAACGTTTCTTGTGGGAGGCTGGCACGAGCACGGGGACTCCATGTAGCAGAAGCATGCCTAAGGGAGAAAGGGCACCATCAGGTGAAGCAATAGTACCACCAAGAGCCGGCGCAGCCGGCGTCTCTTGCTTCTTGTAGCAGAAAGAGATTCTGGCTGCACCAATCGGAGAGGAAGTAGTCCACTTTTGGTGGATGTGGTGGGCCTCACGCTGGCTCCAAGCGCGGATGTGTCATGGGTTTTGATTGTGTACAGGACGACCTGGATGGAGCAACACATCTCTAACAATGGTGGAGTAAGCAGCAGTAGCGACGCTGGCTTCTGGATTATGTTTGATGGGGAAACTCTTGGGAGGATTGTGCTCCCAAGGCCTCAAATTGGCAAGCAGGAAGCAGCAGACACCGGATCTCTTAGATGAAAGCGGGTGGCAAAACAGCCACGCAACGCAGAGAGTCTGATTCAAACTTGAGAGAGAAGAGAACGACGCAGGTTCAGGTGGCCGTGCAAGGCTGGAAGGACACGTGGTTGCACAAGCACAAAGGGCTGCAGAGGTGCAAGATGCGTGTGTAATGCAACAAGCTGTGCATACTAGAGATGAAACAAAGAGTTGCTGAGAGGGATGACCGGGATGGAATGCAAGCCTGATGAGCTCGATCACAGGAGATAGGCAGCCCGGAAGGATGCGATCTCCAAGATGTGACTCGACACAAGAAGTGGCCACCGAATTCCACACATAGCAGCAGGTATGGTTAATCGAGGCCAGTTCATACACTGTTTTTTTGTGTGTACCTTTAGTGTGCTCTCTTACAAGGGAGTAGCTTACACCAATTCTTATACTCTCTACATACTGTACGAGAAGTATACACATTTGTTCCATATGGCCTAAGCAATCTCTTCTTAAGAAGGACTCCAATGCGTGGGGTTAGTGCATGTGGCAAGTGCGCACTTGCACTATACAAAAGTGTGCTGAGAGCGCACTCAGTGTGCTAATTTGTCTCATATGTCAAAGAAAAAACTCCTTTTTTTTGTCTATGGCAAAACAAGTCCCTTTTCAGGAAGGACCCCAGTGCGTGGGGCTGGTGTATGTTGCGAGTGTGCTCTCTCACCATGTAAGTACACTGAGAGAGCACTCAATGCGCTAATTTGTCTCATTTTTCCAAGCACACCTTGTGTTTTGCCCTATGTGGTGAAATGATACACTTGTTAGGAAGGACCCCAGTATGTGAGGCTAGAGAATTGGCCAGCACGCTCAGTCACCACATAAAAGTACACTAAAAGCGCACTCAGGTTGCTAACTTGTCTCATGTGTTTTAGACCACCTTTTCTTTTTGTCTTATGTGGCAAAAAAATCACTTCATAGAAGGGACCTCGGGATGTGGGACTAGTGCATGTGGCATGTGCACTTAATCACCATGCAGAAGTACACTAAGAGTACACTCAATGTGCTTATTTGTCTCATGTGTCTAGCCACACCTTGAATTCCATCTTATATGGCTGATGAATCATTTTTTAGAAAGGAACGCAATGAGTGTAAATCACATCTCTCTTTTTTTCCTATAATAGTGTGTGTTTTCATGTTTTGTAGTTTGGGCCGATGATTGTGTGGTAAAACACTTTACTTGATATGAAAACAAAATCATATCAGAAGACTGATTGGAATATTGTTGAGCAGGATGGAGTATGTTTTATCTGGTTATTGTAGCCCCTAAAAGCTATAACTTGCTCTTCGACGTTGCTATGTGCAACTACTTGTTTATGTTTTACCACCGTAGAAAAATTCAAAAAAACTTTATGCTCAGCATTTTTCATTTCGTTATCTAGATCGTCTCTTGGAACCAGCCAGTTGACCGCTCCAAGAAGCTCCACATATTTTTGTGACGGCTGACAACCTGCTGACGACAGTGGACTGTCATTTTCATTGATATGTTTGTCATTGACTGCTGTGACACAACTAATCCTTTGCTTCATTCCTCTCAAGGCGTTCCAGAGATGGGCCCAGTGTATGGGGGTAGTGCATGAGGCGAGTGCGCTCGGAATACGTGCAAAAGTGCACTTATCACGCAGTCAGGGTACGACAGCCACGTACCAAAATGGATGAATCGCGAGTGATAATCTTGCATTTCAAAGAGAAAACGAACGTTGTTTGCAATCCATGATTGATGTCATGAAACTGCAAACCTACTTGAAGCGAGTTTTGACATTTGAATTCATGAAAGAAATCATGGGTCCCATTTTGCAGTTGTTGGAGTCACAACTTCTTTTGGGAACCGTTTTGAAATTTTGACAATAGCAACCTGTTTGAACGATTGTTTTGACAATGAGCATTCTTACAACATAAAGAAGGAAAGTCGAAGAGGGTCTGATTTGATGTTTGCAGCGATGTGATTACGAGAGAAAGATGTATTTACCTTAGAGAGATGAATGAAAACATGTCACACCCTCTCAACGGAAAGTTTCAGACCGTATTCAGCAAGAAATCCACCATTTTTTAGGGATTCAACAATTCAAATCGTTTACCTTAGCTCGTCATGAATGATAGTCTCAGAATGTGTGAAGGAATTGTTCCTCAGAAAATCCCGTTTCCAACCCCATTTGAAATGTCTGATGCTTGCCAGAAACAACAAACGCTAATCTCGTGGTGAATCCTTTGTACGACTTCCGAGGTGCTAATCTTCGCAAACCAAGCACCTCTCTTGATAACTGTAATCGCAACCCAATTTGGCCTCAAACTGTAAGGATCGCACACTCAGTGTGTGATAAGTGCACTCTGTCATACAAATTGATTGCACTGACCCATATAGACTATGCCTACCATAGGTGCTTTCAACAGCTAATGACGGCCGTAACTCTTCGACCGGTGACAACGACCTATTGGCCAAATTTTCTACCTAGTGACAACGACCCATGTAGGTTTCAGAACAAAGAAGACACTTTGAGGTTCAGACACATGAATTCTTTAACATACACACATCACAATTGTGAAACCAAATACTAGTATAGGTCAGCTCTTAATGCATGTTCTCTCATGAAACAAATAGCAAAAGAAAAGAGTAATGGCGATTTGCTCTTGAAAAAACAAAAGAGTTAGTACACAAATGAAGAATGTTTTTCTTGAAAGCAGGGGGTAGTAAGAAAGACAAGTATCAAGAGAGGGAGGTGTTGGGAAAGGGGTCATTCGGCTCAGTTTCAGGTCCACAAGAGTAAGTTCCAGGAGGATACCAGATGCCTGCTTCGATCATCAATCCCGATTCCCCATTGGAAAGATCAGGTGGAAATTTGTGCATGGGCCAAGTTTCAGGCCTACCCAACGGTTGGATTGAGAGACATGAATTGTCGGAACTTCTGGGGTCATCGACCGCCGTTGTCTGGGCGACCAAGGGCGACGACTCCATGCCTTAGCTTGAGAAAAGAAAAAGACAAGAGGTCCAGGGTCAAGACCTGATGGGAGAAATATCCAAAACGGTCCTAGATTCTTGGATTGCCTTGTCAGAGTGTGCTGACTAGGAAAAAGGTTTCTCTCCTTACTTTTTAGGTGAGGTGAGGTCCTTGTGTGCTAGCCATGGACACATGGCGATTCTCCATGGGATTGTGGGTTATGTGACCTCTAGGAGTGTGCCATGAGAGAATTTTCTAGCTCTCTAGGTTGTGTGTGAGTGGTCAGCCTGATTGCTAGGCTGATTTCCTCTCTTGTGTGAGATTATGGACTCTAGTATGTGAGCCTTAGCCTCCATGGCTAAGTGGTGTGCCTTGTGAGAGGGCTAACTTGCCCAAGCTCTAGCTCTATATGTACTCCATCATTTTGAGTGATTCAATAACCATTCTTCAGTACAAGTGATGCCCTTTCTTTCCCACATGCTCGGTGCTCAAAGGCTCTCTCTCTCCTCCAGTTCCAACAGTTGGTATCAGAGCAAGGTTCTGCCAGTTTCAGCTAGCAGAGGCTTCCACTTTGAGAGTGACGGGTTAGGATCAAATATTGACCAAATTTGACGATTGACCAAAGGATCTCCAAGTTTGCAAGACAAGCTTTCCAAAGAGCCCAAAATCGTGAAGATCCAACAGTCGGATTGAGAGTTATGCTCAAAATGAGGTCGATCAGGGCTACATTCTTCTCTGTGAGTAGGAGTGTCGTCTTGTGATGACCATAACTCTCTCGTTTCTTTGTCAAATTCAAAAATTAGCACATAAAAATTAAACACGTTTTCCTAAGATTTCCATTGTTGCAAAGATATTTGCATTCCATAGGTACGTTTGGGAGAAATGCCGTTTACAAGCTCGCTGGTCTGAGCTGGAGTAGGAGCAAAAACAGACCCTGTTTTCAAGAGGGCATATCTTTCAAAATCCCTCGTTGATGACCCTGTTTTATGGGTCCACCTGAAAGGTTTTGAGCTGCATTTTCAAGTGGTGGGCTCAGTTTTTTGAATTTCCCAGTCTTCTGGAATCTACACTCTACTCTTTGTCAGACAGATTTCTGGCAGAAGCAGGAGTAGAAGCAGGGGTAGGGCCGCCACCCAAGGGCAGCGCTGAGCATCACCAAAGCTAAAAATGGCAGCAGCAGGAATTTCGACAGCAGCCGAGCCCTTGGAGAGGCTGGAAGGGCGCACCAACTTCACGTTTTGGAAGATCCGTGCCCACCTCCTTTTGGAGGAGAGGAGCTTGTGGGAGGTGGTGAGCGGCGACAAGCGCGCTCCGCCTCCACAGGCGAAAGGCATCACCGCAGCACCGGTGGTGGTGGGGAAGATGCCGCAGAAGGGTGCTGTTGATGCAAGTTCATCTACAAGTACAGTAGCGACAAATGAGGAGTGAAAAAAGAAGGACAGGCACGCCTATAGGTTGCTTGTCAACACCATCTCCAACCCGCATCTTCAATACGTGAATGACAAGGCTATTGCAAAGGAGGGATAGGATGCATTGTGCAAGAAGCATGAGAGCAAAAACCCTCTATTCCTCATACTCTTGGAGGAGAAAATGATGGCGTTGAAGATGTAGGGTGGTGAAGGGATGGAGATGTACTTGGACAGGGCAAAGGAGTTGGCGAAGCAGCTAAAAGTAGTTGGTAACCCTATGGAAGGGACGCGCTTCATTCTCCCCTTACTGAGAGGACTCCCAACAAGCTACAACATGGTACAAGAGACACTCAAGTGCCAGCCAACTCGCAACCTCGACTTCATCTACACGCACCTAGTGCAGGTAGAATTGTGTCGCAATGTAGCAAAGCGTAATGGCGGCAGCAGTAATGAAGCAGCATTTGTCGCCATGGGCTTACGTAACCAGTAGCAGCAGTAGTCTGGGAAGTAGAGAGGCAAAAAGAAAGGGAAGTGCAACTACTGCCAGAAAGAAAGGCACTATAAGAAAGAGTGCTTCAAGTTCAAGAGAGACAAGAAGGAGGAGCAGCAGCAGTCATCGCAGCAACAGCAAAAGCAGCAGCCTCCACAGCAGTTGCAGCAGCAGTCACATTAGCATGAGCAGCGGAAGCAGTAGAGCCAGACCGGCGTGCGCCATTTTGGCAACATGAACGTGGCCAAAGAGGTGCGCGACCGCTTCTTCATGGCAAAGTGAGACATGTCGCAGGAGGAAGAGGTGGACCTGGCATGATACAAGGACTCAGGATGCACCAAGAGTCTGACGCACCACAAGGAGTGGTTCTCGCAGTTGCTGTCAATTCCCCCTTGCCCTATTGCTTTAGGTGATGATTGGGTGGTATATGCTGAGGGGATTGGGATTGTGGTAATGTGGTTGGAGACCCTACATGGCATTGAAGTGGGAGTGTTCCATGGCGTGCTGTATGTACCTGACGCTGCGTTCAACCTTCTCTTAGTCTCCTTTCTCACCAACACAGGACTGTGCGTCGTCTTTGACGATGACTATGGCTACATCCTCGACAAGGAAACGGGAGAGGAGTTGGCCAGGTCGGTGAAGGAAGGTGACATGTACCGCATGCTGGAGGCAACCAAGATCCCGCGTGAGGTGAGTCTTGTAGCAGTGGTGCAGACAACAGATGGCGAGATCTAGCGTGCGCGTTATGGTCACATCGGCATGCGCGCTTTGCAACAGCTTCAAACAAAGCAGATGGTGCGTGACTTGTCCACCATCTCCAAATTTTAGCACCAGTTGTACATCGGCTATTTGGAGGGGAAGCACTATTGTGAGGCGTTCTCTGGTGCTGAAACTAGTCCACACAGACTTGTGTGGCCCGATGCAGACCCAAAGCTTTGGAGGCTCTAGGTACTTTCTCACCTTCAATGATGATTTCAACCATTACACTGCTGTGTACTTCCTTGCTTCTAAGGATCCGTCTTTTGATAGGTTCAACGAGTTCAAGGCAATGGTGGAGAACCAGACCGACGAGAAAATCAAGGCATTACGCAGCGACCACGGTGACGAGTACCTGAGCAAGGACTTCAAGGACTTCCTCGCAGCATCTGGAATCAAGGCGTAGCGCACCGCGCCATACTCGCCATAGTAGAACGGCGAACCAGAAGGCACAAACCGCACCAATGTTGAGTCAGTGCCTTCCATGCTGCACGTGGCTTGGCTCACCTACGACTTCTGGGCTGAAGCAGTAAGCACGACAGTGTACATCAAGAATTGCAGTCCAACCAAGGCGTTGGAGCAGATGACATCGTACGAGGCGTGGTTTGGCAAGAAGCCGAGCGTGGGTCATCTGCGTGCATTTGGCAGCCTGGGGTACATGCACGTGCCCAAGGAGAAGCGGAAAAAGTGGGATGCAAAGAGCGCACAGATGCTGATGATCGGCTATGACGTGGCATGCAAGATGTATCGCCTCTGTGAGAGAGATACTGGCCACGTCATCATCTCCAGGGATTTCGTCTTCAACAAGAGCAACGTCATTGTCACCAACATCATCTGTGAAGAGATAGCAAAACCAGCAGCTAATGAGGTAGTGGAAGCGGAAATCCTTCGTGATCCAGTCTCTCCTGATCCTTCCTCTATTGTCACAGTGGGAGAACTAGTCTACTCTCCCATGTCTGATGCAACAGATACAGTGGCCTCATTGGCAGAAGCAGAGGAAGGAGATGCAACACCACCAGCAGCAGTAGTTGTGCCAGCAACACCGCGCCAGCCGCTTGCTAACGCTCCAGCACCAGGTCACAGGTACCCTCTTAGGGTGCGCTACAAGCTTGGTGAGCATGTCCATTTCTAGATGCTGCAAAAACTTGAACGGATGAATGTCACAGTTGTAGTAGATTCAGATGAGCCAACATCATACAATGAGGCCATGGCTACACCAGATGCAGCAGATTGGGCACAAGTTGTGCAGCAAGAGATACAGTTGTAGCTTGACAACGGCATGTGGGAGCTGACTGAGCAACCACCGCAAGGTAATCAAGTGCGAGTGGGTGTTCAAGAAGAATAGGGCCGTAGATGGCAACCTAAAAAAGTACAAGGCAAGGCTTGTCGCCAAGGGCTACTCACAGCAAGAGGGCATCGACTACACTGAAACCTTTGCCCCTGTTGTGAAGTTTGCCTCTGTGTGTACGCTCCTCTCTTCTGTAGTAGCTGAGGACTTTGAGGTTTACCACATGGGTGTCAAGATTGCATTCTTGAATGGTGACTTGGAGGAGGAGATCTACATGGAGCAGCCGGAGGGGTTCGTCATGGATGGCCAGGAGCACCTTGTTTGTAAGGTGCAAAAGTCGCTGAACGGTCTCAAGCAAGTGTCAAGTGCTTGGAACCAGAAGTTGGATGTGGCACTATAGTGCACGGGGTTTGAGCGCAGCAAATGTGACTACAACGTCTATCGCTGGCAGCATGGTCAAGAGGTACTCATCATCATTGTGTATGTGGATGACATGCTCCTCCTTTCCAAAAGCATGTCTAAACTACAGGAGTTCAGGGAGGTGATGCAGGAGCGCTTCCAAATTTCTGATCTCGGGGAAGCCTCATACTTCCTCGGTATCCAGATTACGCATGACCGCAAAGCATGTACCCTCTCGTTGCAGCAGAGTCGCTACATCAAGGACGTCTTGCAGCAGTTCCACATGGCAAAGGCCAAACCCATTGTCACGCTGTTGGAGATGCGGCAGTACCTTGTGATCTTCAGTGGAAAAGCAGATGCAGCTGAGCGGCAGAATTACCAGAGCGCCGTCGGCAGTCTCATGTACCTGCTGGTAGCAACCAGGCTGGACCTTGCATAGGCTGTGAGTGCTGTGAGCCAGCACATGGAAAATCCCGGACCTGAGCATAAGAAGGTGGTAAAGCGGATCTTCCACTACCTTGCTCTAACCTTTAACATCGAGATCACCTACAATGGCACCAACAACAACATCATCAGCTACACTGACGCAAATTGGGCTTCAAACCCAAAGGATAGAACGTCCATCTCGAGACATGTGTTCCTCATGAATGGAGGTGCCATAAGCTGGTGCAGCAAGCGGCAGGTGGTTGTGGCCACCTCAAGGACAGAAGTGGAGTACGTGTCTCTCAGCTTTGGAGCAAAGGAAGTAGTTTGGCTCCAACGTCTCATGGTAGAGATGAATGGGAGTGCTGCAGTTCCTGTTCCAATGCGCGTTGACAACCAGAGCGCAATCGCGCTCGCAAAGACTCGTGAGGACCATGCACGCACCAAGCACATTGACATTGCACATCATTTCATCGAGCGAATTGTGCAAGAGGGTGCTATCAAGCTGGAATTCACTCCGACCAGCAAGCACGTCACTGATTTCAGTACAAAGCCAGTGACCCGTGAGAAGCAGCAGTTCTGCATGAAGGCATTTGGACTCAGCCCACTCTGACTACGGCAAAGTGGGAGATTGTTGGGAAAGGGGCCATCCGGCTCAGTTTCAGGTCCACAGGAGTAATTTCCAGGAAGATACCAGATGCCTACTCCGATCTTCAATCCAACTTAACCAATGGAAAGATCAAGTGGCAATGTGCCTGATGTTCAAGTTTGAGGCCGATCCAACGGTCGGATTGAGAGATATGAATCATCGAAAGTTTGAGGATCATCAACCGCCTGTTTCTGGGCTATCAAGGGCAACGACTCCATGCCTTAGCCTAGGAAAAGAAAAAGGCAAGAGGTCCAGGGTCAAGACCTGATGGGAGGGTCCTAGATTCTTTGGTTGCCTTGTCGGAGTGTGCTGACTAGGAAAAAGGTATCTCTCCTTACGTTTTAGGTGAGGTGAGATCCTTGTGTGCTAGCCATGGACACATTGTGATTTTTGATGGGATTGTGGGTTATGTGACCACTAGGACTCTGCCATGAGAGCATTTTCTAGCTCTCTAGGTTGTGTGTGAGTGGTCAGCCTGATTGCTAGACAAATTTCCTCTCTTGTGTGAGATTATGGACTCTAGTGTGTGAGCCTTAGCCTCCATGGCTAGGTGGTGTGGCTTCTGAGAGGGCTGACTTGCCCAAGCTCTAGCTCTATATGTACTCCATCATTTTGACTGATTCAATAACCATTATTCAGCACAAGTGATGCCCTTTCAGTCTCACATGCTCGGTGCGCCAAGGCTTCCTCTCTACTCCAGTTCAAAAAGGAGGGAGAGAGAGAGAGAGAAAGAGAGAGAGAGAGAGAGAGGGAGAGAGAGAGAGAGAGAGAGAGAGAGAGAGATAGAGAGAGAGAGAGGAAGAGAGATAGTGTGTGTGTGTGTGTGAGAGAGAG
>SZWC01009682.1:91185-105092 GCA_023375785.1 Penium margaritaceum
GAGAGAGAGAGAGAGAGAGAGAGAGAGAATTCGTTTGTGCACCATTCAAGTGCACCAGTTTTGTAGTACACGGTGTTAGAGCATGGTTTCCGAGCGGACTAGAAGAGCACACGAGAAAATGAGTGGATGATGTGCCCACCATTGGACATATACGGTATCAAGGAGGGTTCAAGTTCAGCAGTGGCAGCTGTAGAAGAGTGAACAGGAAACTGATGGGCTCAGCTTGAGAGGGAGCTGAATGGCATGATAGGGTGTGATGGGAAGATTTTGATGAGCCCCTTTATCACGCTGCTGTGTGAGTAGTTTGCTGGCTGATATCTCGTGAGCACCAAGGTTCAAGCTCACACATGGGTAAGAGGACCTGGATGCTAGTTTTGCATAGCACCACACACATGTCCAAGGCCTCCATCATTTCGTTTCAATAGTTTGGAGTCACTCCTGCCATGGTGAGGAGCATCTCTCCAACAATCTCCCCCTTGTGCGTCACCCATGGCAGTTTTCCATGCTCAACCTGCAACTCAAGAGGCTTGGGAAAGCCCAAGCTCCATGCAAGTAGCATCAGACCTGTCCTTGGGTTGCGCCTTTGTCATGGCATCAGCAAGCATGTGCTTTGTGCCGCAGTGCTCAAGCACCACATCAACCTTTGCGACAACGTCTCGTGGAAAGTGATGCCGGATCTCTATGTTCTTGGTCCTCCGGTGTAGCACAGGGTTTTTGGTCAGGCTGATGGCACTCATGTTGTCAACATTGAGTACCGTAGGCTTCTTCTGCGGCACCTCAATCTCCTTGAGAAATTGCCGCAGCCATAATGCCTCCTTTGCGGCTTCCACGAGTGCAATACACTCTGCCTCGGTGCTGGACAGAGCCACACAATCCTGCTTCCGGCTTGCCCAAGACAGCGCTGCACCACCAAGCACAAAAACATAGCTCGATATTGACTTGCCGTCATCAACATCACCTGCCCTGTCAGCGTCAGACTAGCCAACCAGTTCGAGGGAGTCAGTCCGAGCTCCCCCTCCAAACACAAGTCGCGATTGTGTCATCGCCTTCAAGTAGCAGAAGATTCTTTTGACCGCTTGCCAATATAGCCTCCCCGAATCAGCAACATAGCGGCTCAGTTGTCCCTCGGCAAAGGCAAGATCAGGCTGCATTGCCACCATGGCATACATTATGCTGCCAACTGCAGACTGGTATGGTACTCCAGCCATCCCCTCCTTCTTGTCCTCCGTGCTCAGGCCCATGCTCGAGCTCAGCTCACATGTCATTGTCATAGTTGTGCCAATTGGGTTGCACTCCTCCATGTTGTAGCGGCGGAGCACCTCCTGCACATGTTTTTCTTGCCCCATCTCCAGCTTGTGTGCTTTGCGATCCCTCTTAATGACGATGCCTAGGCAATAGTCAAGCTCGCCCATGTCTGTCATCTTGAACCGGCCACCAAGCTGTTTCTTCAAGCTTTTAAGCTCCCCCTCATCCGAAGACACAAGGATGAGGTCATCCACAAAGAGGATGACAATTTGGTGGAGCTCCGGCTGCTTACGAACGTACATGCTGTGATCTAAGCTCACCCATGAAACTGTCCATTTGGAGGTACCACATGAGCTTGCTTCATTCCATAGAGCGCCTTACGAAGCCGGCACACCTTCCCCTGCAGCGCATCCACCCCCTTTGGCACCTCCATGTAGACTTCCTTGTCCAGGTTGCCATTGAGGAATGCAATTTTGAAGTCTACTTGGTGGATATTGTAGTCGCGTGCCGCTGCCACCAAGAGAATAGTGTAGATGGAGGTGAACTTGGCGACTGGTGCAAAGGTCTCGTTGTAGTGCTCCCCTTTTCTCTGGGTATACCCTTTCACTAACAGCCGCGCCTTGTACCGCTCCACCTCCACCTCTTTCGTGAGCTTCTTTTGGAAGATCCACTTGGAGCCAATAAAATTCTCACCCTTCGGCTGATCATCCAGCTCCCAAGTGTCGTTCTCCTTGTGGGAGGTAAGCTCAGGTTTTATTGCTCCCTCCCACTCAGCCCCATCCTTCTGTTCCAGTACCTCCTTGAGAGATTGAGGCTCCTCTTGCATGAAGAAGGCTTGTGCAAACCCAGTCCAAATGCCCGTGTCGGCATCGTACCTCTTTGTCCTTCCTTTGCACACGGCTGCTAGTGCGGGGTTGTTGAGGTGGTTGTAATTATTGATGTTGCTGTTCCCTTTCAGCGCCATCCTCTCCAAGCACCTGCTCGTCCTCTCTCAAATACCTTGGAGACATCGGTCGACTCCCCGCCTCCACTTCCATCTCCGGCGCTTTGGGTTCCTCATCCGAACTGGCCGAAACGAATTCTGCCACTCGCCCATCCCTTGGGCGATCATCTCTGGCTGGTGCTGCTGCGAGGACGTCACCCTCATTCACGTCCTTCAGCGTCTCACCCTCAAGGAGTGGTAACCACTCCCCCCTCTTGGAGAGACCTGCCTCCTTGTCGTTCCAATGGCTTTCCTCGTCAAATGTGACATTGCGACTCCACACAATTGGCTTCCTCCTTGGGTCAAAGAGCCGGTACGCCTTGCTTTTGCTCTCATACCCAAGGAAAAAACACCGGCGGGTTCGTGGGTCCAGCTTGCTCCGTCCCTGACGTGCCTGCACCACAGCGTGTGCAACACAACCAAACGTGCGGAGGTGACCCACCGTCCGCTTCCTCCCGCTCAATACCTCTTGTGGCATCTTCCAAGTCTTGCTCTCCTTGTCCTTCAATGGCTTGGTCAGTGTAAGGTTCATTATGTACTCCAATGTTCGTGCCGCCTTCGCCCAATACCGTTGTGCAAGGCCGGCGTTGTTCAACATGGATCGCACTATGTTAAGGATTGTGCAATTTGCTCTCGCTGTGGCGCCATTATGCTACAAGAAGTGCAGAATAGTTTTCTGCCACTAAATCCCCTTGCGCTTCATCCACCCAAGGCAGCCCACATATTCACCGCCGTTTCCGCTCCAAAGTGCCTTCACCTTCAACTCTGTCTATCGCTCCACATCTGCCTCAAACTCTTGCATGCATGCAAGGACTTCGCTCTTCCGCTTCATGACGTAGAGGTACAGTTTGCGGCTGTGGTCGTCGATGAAGGTGAGGAAGTAGCGAGCTCCGCCAATGGAGCTCTCAAGTGGTCCACACACATATGTGTGTTCCACTGCCAACTTAGTTGATGCACGTGTCCCCTTTGCTACAAACAACTGCCGCGTTGATTTGCCAATTATGCATGGCTCACACACATTCTTCTTGGTTCCATCAAGGCCACGGATTTGAAGACCCATCACCACCTCTCTCTTGGCCATCCCCTTCGCCGTTGATGGAGAAACATGGCAAAGTTGGCGGTGCCACAGGTCAAGGTCTTTTTCATCCTTCATTGCAAGATTGGTGGTGTTGGACCCCACCAGGCTGCCGGGGATCTCTGCGCGTAGCAGGTACAAGTCATCCTCCCTCTTGGCATGCGTAATAACATTGCCTTTTCCCTTGTTGCGGATGACGGCCTCCTTCTTTGTGAAGGGCACCTCAAGTCCCTTGTTGGTAAGGCAGCTGACGGAGAGCAAGTTTGCCCCAAAGGTGGGCATGTGGAGCTCGTTGTGGATAGTGCTTGTAACAGGTTTGCCATCCACAATTACCTCAATGCGGACGTTACCCTCATCAGCGGCCACCTTTGTTTTGCCATTGGCCACCGTCATGCGTCTCTCCGAGGCGCTGTAGGTGATAAACACCACCCTGTTGTATTGCGTGTGGCGGTCTGATCCAGATTCAATGACGGAAACTCCCGGATCCTTCAAGTTTGTGAAGTTGTACGCCGTAAGGGCCTGCTCGTCTTTCTTCGCACCTTTGCGAACGGTCTGGCTTCTTCTTGGGGTAGTTGCGCGCATAGTGGCCCTCCTTACTGCAGTTGAAGCACTCCCCTTCTTGTCACCCTTCTTGGTGCCCTGTTTTGGCACTCTTCCACTTGTTGCCTCAGCCTCCACTGTGAGGATGAACTATTCAAGGAGAACTTGATGCCACTGCTCTCTCTCGATGGCTACATCGCATCCACTCGTTGCACACGTATTCAGCAACCTTTGGATACGCAAGCTCGTTGGAAGGCCGGCCACCGAGGACTGTGATCATGGGACTCCAACTGTCCGACAAGGCTAGAAGGAGGATCATAGCTTGCAACTGAGAGTCGACCTCCCAACCAGTGGCCACGCACTCTTCTGCGAGCGATTCAATTTGCTACATGATTTCCATGATGTTGTTATCTTCGTTGGCTCGGAGGGTGAAGAGCCGTTTGAAGATGAAGAGCTGATTGGCGAGGTTGCTTGACTGGTAGATGGAGCAGAGTTTTGATCATGCGTCTGCAGCCAGGGTGCGTCCTTGGATGTGCCCAAGTTGTGGTGGGCATAACGTGGACACAAGGAGCGCCAATGTCTTTTTGTTGCGCTTCTTGTACGCCTCTTTCACCTCAGTTGTTGCAGTCTCCGGTGGATCAGTCTCATCACCCTTCATGAGCTCAAGCAGTCCTTTGTCGTCGAGGAAGACCTCAAACTACCACCTCCGCAAAGAAAAGCCTGTCCCATCAAACTTAAGGACTGTGCGGCTACTCTCTTGCTCGTTGTGGCCATGTCTTGATATAGGAAGCACGAACACAAGCTGGCTTGGGACCTCTTAAAGGCGTGAACCCATAACCCTTTGTTGGCTTGAGGGTGAGTGTGCACCTTGGAGGGTCCCTACCAGTGGCTGGTTCACACCAACCACTGTTTTTGGAGAGACTGAAACCATGGAGGCAACTGGTTCCAAGGATGGCAGAAAACTTGTCAGAGAGTGTGGCAATATTTTTGGCCTCAATTGACTGGGAATGAACTCTTGATCAGTGCTCAAAGGCAATGGAATTTTATAGCCACTGATCTAAGCTTTCCAGAGCACCAAAGCATGCCAGATTTGAAGCTTCCTAACAGATTCTATGACTTCTAGAGTGTCCATTGGTAGGCTGTCCTTTTCCCCACATAGGAAGGCATCCCTTCCTTCCTCTAGAAGCTTCTGCCCCATCCTAGATTCCTCAGCTTGCTTCTAGCGGGAGTAAAGGTATCCAGAAGACCAAGACACCTCTAGATACTTTGTAGGACAAGTCACCCCTTCTAGAAGGTGTGCCACCTTCCTGGACCTTACCCTAGTCTTCTAGAAACGTAGTGAGGTTATCGAGAAGTTGAGCTAGCTTTCTGGCACCTATTTTTCACCTCCCTTGAGGCAGGGCAGAATTTCATCTTGCGGGACTTGAACCTGGGCCCCTGCCGCGAGAGGCGGACATCATTAACCACTAAGCCACTTGGACCCGTCTTTTTTGGTGTTCCTTTTTGGAGTCACTCCTGCCATGGTGAGGAGCATCTCTCCAACAGATAGAGCAGTGCTCACGATGACAAAGCCATGAGAAGCTGTCAGGCAGAGTAGAAGGCAAGCACATACAAGGCCGGAGGTCTAAATCATGGCACCTGACAAAAAACCCCGTGGACTGTGGCCTGTGCCACCTTTTCAACAGCCCATGCATATGGATAAGGCGGCACTTGGCACCGGCCACTCAGCGACTCGACACAAATCCAACCTTTCAAGGGTTGACCTGGTGCCGTTCAAGTTAGACCTCAGCAGCGTGTGCGGAGTAATGATGTGAGTACCAATGTTGAATCTTGGCAATGTGCTGAATGTAAAAAACCAGAAATAGAATTGATCGGCCAGTTTGAGGAGTTTATAGGCTCTCAATGTCGGGGAGGGATTTCAGCGCTTTTCAGTAGTACCTTCTCTTACTAGAGGAATTTGCCAGATTGCAGCATCAGATTACACCACATGGCTTGACATCGAATTCCGCTGCAATATTTCACCGCAGTAGGACAAGATGTTACTGCTGGACTTCGCTAGAATGTTTCCTCGGGGAGTGCGCCCAAAGTTCTCACTAGCAATGTTTGTTTCTCAAGGACTTCATCAAACTTCTGACCAAAGGTCGGCAGGCAGGTCTTGCACCCCGCCAAAGCCAAGCACCAAATCCATACATTGTCAAACCGAGGCTCCCACAAAGGGTTCCAAAACTGGAGTAGAGGGTTAATGGAGCTCATGTGCCTTGGGAAAGGCAACATTGGTGCTCGAGGGTGCTGATTTGAATGGCCCTCACTCTCGAATAATGCTCAGTAGGAGAGCACAATGATGCATTTCAAAGCTTCTAGCATGGGCTACACTTAAAAGAATTGCAAGTTCTTTGGTGTGTGGTAGACAATGTGTCTCTGAATACCGCCAGGAATGTGCTTGCTTAGCATTTGGTGACCAGAAAATTCACACATCACCTCAACGTGTTGCCAAACCATGACATGACTCCAATGAAATCTGCTGAGTGATCTTCATAATCAAGGTGCTAGAACTATCCCCTTCTTTGGACGCATCCCTTGTGCCCATATGGTTGTTACTAACAATGTGAGTTTGCTTCTCTTCAAAATCAACATCATAGATGATGCGGGTTGTAGATCCGGTATGCCTTCTAAGTAGTCTTAAGGGAAATGAAGAGGTACAAATTCATCTGTGTGTGTTTTGACTGCACCATGTTCAGCCATGTCTGGTTTGTCCGCTTCACCATGCTATTCGACCATGACCAATGTAGCATCATTAAGTCCTTTATATTATGTTGTTTCAGAACTCCACTGCAGCCAACATAGTTCCTACCATTGTTGCTGCATAGCACTCTTTCCTTTTGGCCAGTTTTCTCTCCTAAGATCAACTGGCTGCAAGCTACTGCCGCTTTCTCTATTGCATTGTACTACTTCAGCGAGTCCAGCAACTCGCTTATCCACTTCATGACGTACAATTGAATGTTTTTTATTCATCATTTTATGAAGGAAACAAGTAATCATGCATCACAGGTGTTTTTACTAGACCGCACACACCACTGTGCATGAAATCCAACTTGTATTGAATGCCATTCAGATTCTTGTAGAACGGCTTACGCTGTGCCTTGCCCAAAATGCATGGCTCGCAATTTGTATGCACTGGTGCATCTGCAATTGCATTTGTTTCTCTGTCCATGGTAGGGCCATGCACCACCTCATTCTTCGGCATCTCCTTGATTACCGTGGGCATAGAGTACCCATGTTGATGGTGCCAGAGATTCACATCAGCTCTTTCTCCCTTGCACATGTTGACTGCATGTGTCTGTTGCATCTACTGATACAGGGATCAAATTGATCTCCACAATTTGAAGAATTTCCTCACAATTACCTCCAATACAAACTTACTTTCATTGTCCACGCAGATAATGACGCATTTATTCAGGAAGGGTACCTCATACCCGTTTTCTAAATCATGATTGGAACTCAAGATAACAGCAAGGACCGGGACATGCTACACATCACTGATCATGCCAAACATCTTCTTACCAGCACAACACGACTTCCACATCCTCACATTGGGTGTTCTCTTTGATACCAATACATAGGTATCGTCTGAAGAATTTTCTGAGAAGTTTCTCTTTCTTCGTTTTGAATAGTTGTTCTTTCCCTTGGCATGCTTGCCTCCAGCCTTTGACTTAACCAGGATTTCACAAACCCAGTGGCCCTCTTTGTTACAGCTATGGCACACATCTTTCTTCACACCCTTCCTGATGCTACCCTTCTTGTCGCCTCTCTTGCATTGTTGACAAACACAATGCATAATGACGATGGGAGCTAATGAGGAATACAAGACGTTGCTGACACTGGGGCGCTAAGCCTCCTTTAGCCTCCTTCCTTCCCCTCTCAGTGATAACTAGGCTCTAACTTTTTGATAAGAATATGAGGAGGGTCAATGTCTAAGTTAACTTCAATACTTCATCCCACATTGTTGCATTGTGATGTAAGATAATCAACCTGCTGCAAGGAAGAAATGATGTCATGACCGTCATCAATTGTCACAGGGAGGAGTTCCTTCATTTCTGTAAGAAACTTGCATTGGTATATGGAGCAGAACTTCTTCTGTGCTTCATCTTGCACATTGTAGCCTTGAGTGTATTCCCTCTTAGATTCATGAAGGGAATAAACAAGACCGTGAATGCCTCTGAGTTCTTCGTGGAAAAGGCCTCCTTTGTTTCGTCTGTCGCACTTGCATTCAGAACCTATGATCACTTCACGAGCTCAAGCAACCCCTCGTGTAAAAGGTGATGTCTTACTGCTACCATCAGAGCACAAACTCTGGGCCACCCATGGAACATTGGATTTTCTTGGCTCCACGTTCCGTGCCGTGGAACTAAGCTCTTCTCCAATGAAATCTAAGGACATCCCATGGGACAATCTCATCTGCTGGGGAAGTCGCAAACACTTCGGGGACCGGTCAAGGGTATGGACCAATACATTTTACATTTTAGTCAATGGCTTTGTTTTTTGCAAGATCTGCAATCAAGATTGTGCTTTCTGGTTATTGCAAAGCTTTCTGTCTCAGAATCGTGATGCTGAGACAGACACACAGGTGCTTAGCAGAGCCCAAACAAGACTTCAGCCAGTGCTTTACTTGCACCTGTATCCTGTACCTTCATTGCATCAAATGGCCGATGTGATAAGCCCCTGTCCATTGACCAATCCAGATTGAAATCCCTCCTTCATCCCTGTGCTTCCACGTGGTGGATGTGAGCTATTTTGGAGAGCCAACTTGACAGTCCGATGCCTAACCCTGTCCTTGCAGATATGTCTTGTCCGTGGCTGCTGTCTCTGAGTGGCCGCCATGCCCGGAAGTGTTGTAGCTGTGGCAACGGTTGCAGTTACTGGATCTGGTGTCGATGACCGCATCCATTCTAGGGTGTCCTCTGGTATGATCCCCTCGGCAGGTAGCGTATCCATTACGGTACTCACCGAGAGGGTGAAAACCACCCTCATATGGCATGTTTCACATGCCATAAAAAGCTGCAAGTAAAACATGCCCCTGGCATGTGGGGCACCCAGAGCTTGCTTGATCCCCCTCCTTCTCCTCGTATCTGCGGTTTAGCAGGGTTCAGCTTGACCACAAGCCGGATTTCCGAAAATCAGAAAATGGCCCATATGCCGATGAAACTCAGATGAGGCCCTGTGTGTGCCAGAAAAACAGGCACCTCGTTACATCTCCCCCTCCCCCTTCCCCCTTTGTTGGAGGAGCGACGAGGTAGCTTCTTCAAGGTCTGATTTTTGCACTCTATTTCTCCATCACTCTGTGGATAGGATGCAGTGGTCAGATGCACCTGTGTGTCCAGTTTCTCCATGAGATCCTTTCAAAACCGTGAGATTTGCCCATGGCCGTTCAGGTAACATATGGCTACAATTCCCCTGGTGGCTTGATCCTCTATGCTTTGATGCATTGGTACATGTAAAAAATTCTCACAAAAATCTCGTAGTCGGTTGCCATTGTCGCCATTACAATCACTTGTATTGGCGCCCCAAGGCCTTGAGCATCTTGTCAAAGCCAAAGTGACTTGAGTACTAGGCGCCATGCGCCTCCTCCAACAGAAACTGTTTTCACAGTGTATGGTATGGCATGAAGATCTTCTGCTCCTTTCCCTTTTCGCCAATGCGCTCCATCCCACGTGGCATTTTTCAAACACCACCCATAAAATCCCCGTCCATGCCATATCCATGCTTGAACAGATTATGCATGACTAGAGATTCCATCAACACTGAGATGGCACAGAGGCTGAGGTCAAGCCTCCTTGATGGAAGATGTACCGGATTTGCCTTTCCCGGTTTGTCATCAACATTGTAGTCAAGACTCTGCTCCAAAAAACTCATCCAACGTGTCTGTTGGTGATTGAGGTTGGGCTACATTTTCAAGTACCGCAGGGTGTAGTGTTGAAGACCAAACAAACTTGTGACTCCAAGTAGCACCGCCAATTCTTGAAGGTGTGGATCACAATGAGAACCTGCTTCTCATAGATTGTGTGGTTCAGCTCTACACCTTGCAGCTTGCAAGATGCATACATAGTTGGTTGTGGCACCTTTCTATGACCCATCAGCTCTGATCCAATGGCCTAGTTGCTTGCGTCTGCCACGATAACGTACTCCTTGGATGAGTCTGGATGCATTAGATCCTGAGCATTACACGTTGCAGCTTTGAGCTCCTTCTTTGAGTTCTTCTGCTCCTTCTTGCCCCAGTCCCACTGGTGACCCTCCTCAGTATCTGAGTAAGTGGCATACCCTTCTCTACATAGCCAAAGATTTCAAGTACTAGTTGAAAAACCCTCGGAAGACCTGGATGTCACGTACACACCCCTGCATTGACCATTGCATTAATGCATCTACCTTAAAACCCTTTCTGCTCACAACATTCTCAAGGAACTCCACCTCGTGCTTCTCAAACTCACACATTGGTAGCTTAGCAAACAGTTTCTCTCTGAAGTATTTCCACCACCTGTCAAAGATGTCTCGAATGGTCTTCCATTGTCTAAGAGTAGATATGGACTTTGTCAATGAACACCAATGAAAGCCCGTCCAAATGAGGGTGGAATATCTTGTTCATGAGGCTCACAAATGTTGCAAGAGCATTGGTCAACCTAAACGGCTTCACAAGGCACTCAAAATGGCCACACCATGTACAAGTTTGGCCTTCTTCACACCGTGCTCCAGAATTTGGATCTGATGGTACCTTAACTGCAAGCCTAGAATGAAATACATGAGCGCAGCTCCACAACACTCCCTTGATGCCTTGAGACAGCTCTAGTACCAATGGTTTATGCTGCTTTCATTCATTTTTCTTCTCTTTTGTTGCATTCACTTCCACCTTCCTGACTTTTTCCTTATCCTACACCCACATAATGTAAACCTGATCCCCCTTGTGTTGAAAGCTATTGAGCTGCATGTAACATAGTTGTATTGTCTTCCCCATCTTAGGTTCCTGGATCCCTGTCGATAGCTGCTAAGCTATCTGCTCTCCATTTTTTTCACTTTCACCTAGCTGTGCACCAAATCTGTAGGTGGATTCAGCCGGTGCAGTAAGTCACACCCTAGAATGGTGTTATAGGCGTCGATCAGACACGAGCAAAAATTCACCTCAAATGAGTGCTTGCCAAGAAAAATCATAAGGGTTTCAGAGGTAATCCATACTCCAGCTCCCCTTCAACCAACTTGGCCTTATTCGACTTCCTGGGTAACCGTGCTAGCCTCAACTAGCTCATCATTGGAAAATGAGTTTCATGCACCGCAATCAATTCAATCCTTTTTCTGCTGCCAAGTGTGGCACTCCTCAACATTCACAGAACCAGCCCATCAAATCTTGGCTTTCAGGAGGATTTCTACATCGCTCCTACTTCCTTCTCTCTGCAAAAATACACTTGGCAGCTCCCTAGTTCTCGGTGGACTTTTGGGGCTGGTGTTCCCTAGTGCAAAAAGCGTTTTCCTAGAAGTTGGCCGTCTGCCACTCACTGCTGGTTGCTGTTTCCTTGCCGCCTCTTCTTGCAGTCTTTCTTGTGGTACCCAGGATTTGTGCAGATCCAGAAATTCCCACCATGGTACTTGCTCTGCTGCTTGCCTCCTTCCAGTGCATAAATCTCCGTTGGATTAGTGTTTTGATGTTGTGGTTGATGCTGAATGTATTCTTTTTCCAACACAGTGGTGGCGTAGCGCGTCGACTCGCACAGCGGCTGCCATCATTGCCTGCAATTCTGTGATCAGGATCACTACTAGCATGCGCTGAATCTGACCCTTCACACCGTCATGGTGTTTCTCTATAGCCTCTGGCTTGGTCATGTCATTGATCTCTGAGCACAACCCCAAAGATCAACCTGTGTACTCATGGACCAAGTCGATCAGCTTCAGCTAATTCATCTTGTCATGTGTAACCATGGAGGCGTTCATGAGATCGAAGCAATCTCTGATAGCTTGCTTGAACTGCTCCTATGTTGTTGGAATGCATTCTTGAGCTTATCGTGCACTCCATTGCCACAGTTTAGCAAGTTGCACAGCTGTATTCCCACATCCACCTCGAGTGGCCAGCATAGTTTACTTCCTCCACCATTCCAATGCTGCTCTGCATAACAATGTCACCATAAATGATAGACGTATAAAATATTCCTCTTGATGGTGTCCCAGAGCTCCAAAGTAGGTATTAAGGGAAAACAGCTGGGTCCATACGCTCCCTCCCTTGACACAGGGATTGAATGGCCCCGGAGCCTTAGGGTTTGGTCTTAGCGAAATCCTTGACCGGGCTGCCTAAACCTGTCCTGCATCAGCTCCATCTGGTAGGTCAGCCATATGCCATTGAGCTGCTCATTCTCCAGCTTTAGGACTCCCATCTGTTCTACGATCTGATCTAATGCCTTCTCCATGGCTCATCTAGGGTTCTTTGGCTGTGGAGATCTCAAGAAAAGTTTGGCTGAGTTTCTACAGTAAGAGGAACAAGAAATTTGACATATTCATAGTCTGTGGGGCCCACCCTTCGTTTTCCATGTGCGTACGTTAAGCCGTCTAGACTCTATTGAAATAAAGAAAAAGATTCCAGCAATACCACTCTTCATCAGCCTTGACGTTGTCAAACGTAGTCTGTGCCCTCCACTCCTTCAAGATGATAGAATTCCGGCAGCACTTCCACCCATCATGTATTGTTGGCTGAGATACCAGATGTGAGTGTGTGTGCTCTCACAAAATCAGGCCTTGATGTGTGGAGAGCACCATTGCAGAAGGACGATTGACTTGGCGGTAGTCTGGAAGCCAGAGTTGGAAAAAACACATGTACAATGAGCGAAGTGCAGGGTAGCTATACAGTCCAGCCGGCCAATCCTGGCCTCGGCGTACTGCTCTCCTGCCTTGCTATGACAAGCTACTTGTACCTATACCCAGAGCACTGCTTGCATGTGCATCCGGTCCCCTACTTGCACCTAATGGCCAGTGCAAGTAATCACTGGCCATCGATCTATGAAGATCAATGGTCTGCCTTGATCCCTGTTCTCCTGCATAGTGGACGCACACCATTCTGGCAAGCCACCTCATCAGTCTGACACCTGGCGCTGTCATTGTGGATTCATCTCGATGGTGGCTGTTGTCACCAAGTGACCCTCATGCTCGTAAGTGTTGCGACCGTTGCAACAGTCACAGTCACCAGATCTGCTGCTGTTGACCATGCCTGTTTTCAGGGGTCCTCTTGTATGATCCCCCCAGTGTGCCGCGTATCTGTTGCGCTACTCGTCAAAAGGGTGAAAGCCACCCTTGCATTGCATGTTCAGAATTCCAAACTAAGCTGTGAGTGGAACATGCCCCTGTTGTGTGGGGCCAACCAGTTCTCTCTCACTCCCCCTCCTTCTTCTTGCATGCACGGTCCAGCAGGGTCGGCCTAGACCACGAGCCAGATTCCCAAGATTTGTATATTGACCCATGTATCCATGAAAATTGGACAAGGCCTCAAGTATGTCAGAAGAAAAGGAAACCTCATTACACTTGATGTCTGCTCCTAAAACTTGGTACCCCCCCCCTCCCTCCCCGCCTCTCTACCTCTGATCATCCCCTTTCCCCTTAAAGCATTTACCTTTGGGAATATCCTTGACATGATGGAAATCGGTACATCTATCCTGACAAAGTTGTTATCTGTTTTGTGTTACAGATTCCATGCCTCTGCCACTCTGTTCATTCTTGATCAGGTTGTGCAGTCATTTTCCATGCTTTTTATCAAACTTACATCAAAATTTTTGTTTTCTTCTGAATACTCTCATTGTATGCTTTGCTATGTTTTGATCATGACCATGTAGGTCTGTTCATGCATGTTCTCTTAAGTCAATGCAATTCTTTCTCCGCTTTTCTTTCTCACCTTTGTTTCACGCAAGTGCGACACTTCAATTTGCATGGATGTGTATGTGTGTGTGTGTGTGTGTGTGTGTGTGTGTGTGTGTGTGTGTGTGTGTGTGTGTGTGTGTGTGTGTGTGTGTGTGTGTGTGTGTGTGTGTGTGTGTGTGTGTGTGC
>SZWC01009683.1:9525-32361 GCA_023375785.1 Penium margaritaceum
TACTACTTATATAGATCTAGTAACAAAGAAGTCTCAACCCAGCCTAGTTCGGTCCCAAAACATGATTCGGGCGCTCAAGTCGCCTTTCCAGCGGGTTCCAGCCACTTTCCGAACCTTCTTTTCTTGCCTTCCACGCTTCCTCGGGGCGCATTATTGTGGTGTGTGTGCTACCAAAAACGAAGCACCCTTCCATTTGCGCATGTTTGCCTCACTAGAGGCAAACACTTTTTATTGTCCATCAACGAGTTGGAGAAGGTTCTATTGACTTCAGCGATGCCATTTCCCTGTCATTTCACTTGTTGCGTACACGGCACCCCTCCTCTCTTTCCCCTCACTTTCCTTTTTTTTTCTTTTTTTCTTTTTCGTCGTCCATCCCTCCTTTCCTTGCACACCTCATCCTCTCTTTTTTTTTCATTTCCTCTCCTGTCAAATCTTCCCGATTCCCCCTCCCTTCTCCTTCTTGCTCTTGCACGACACCTCCCATCGTGCTGTGTACGAAACACTACCCGCTCGCTCACTCGCTCCCTCCCTCTCAGTCGCGCCGTACGCATCACTCTTTTCTTTCTTGTATTTTCCGGTTACACCTCGAACGAGCCAAGAGCTCGAGCGAGCGGTCTCCCAACAAAGAAGAGATAAATCTCTCTCGTCTGCTGCAGACATCCAATGCCCCCCCTACCCATCCGAGTGCTCTCGAAGAAGGCGGAGACCCCAGAGCGGAGTGGGCCGATCGCCCGAGAGACCAAAAAAAAAAAAAAGAACATGGAGGGAGATGGACTACAAACTACAGGATGCTGACGCATTGACAGCGTGTGGGAGAAAGGGGGAATTGTCCCCTTCCGCTCTCCCATCACCCCCGTAGGCACCGAAAGTGCCAACAAGGGTGATACGGGGAGAGAGGGTGCACTCCCCTCTCCCTCTCCTCTCAGGCGCCGACTGCGCCAGAGAGGGAGAGGAGAAGTGGTACTCCTCTCTCCCTCTCCTCTCAGGCACTGACTGCGCCAGAGAGGGAGAGGAGGAGTGGTACTCCTCCCTCCCTCTCCTCTCAGGCGCCGACTGCGCCAGAAAGGGAGAGGGCGAGTGGTACTCCTCTCTCCCTCTCCTCTCAGGCGCCAGAGAGGGAGAAAGGGAGAAGTACTCCCATCCCCCACTCCTCTGAAACGTCGAGGGCGTCAGAGATGGAGGAGAGGAAGGGCTGCTTCCCTCTCCCTCTCCTCTCAGGCGCCGACGGCGCCAAGGGAGGAGAGAAGGAGTGCATCGCCCCTCCCCCTCTCCTCAGGCACCGATGGCGTGAAAGAGAGAGAGAGGCATCAAAATTCCCCCTCTTCTCCTCCTCTCAGGTTGCTAACGGAGCCAGGAAGGTGGGAGGGGGACGTTTTCCTCCTCCCCTCCCTCCGAGGGGATGGCAACCCCAAGGGAAGGAGGTGGACGTCATCCCCCTCCATCTCTAGTCCAACCCCGGATGGGAGCAGGACTCGTCTGCCTCCCCTCCCCGTTCTTTGAGAGGGACCGCCAGCCCCAAGGGTTGACGAGGGAAGAGGGACGGTTCAGAGGAGAGGAGGGACGACCCTGAGTGGAGGAGGACCGTACCTCCTCTCCCTTCCCCTCCCTCAGGGACTGATAGGCCCTGGCGCCAGGGCGTTAGATGAAATGGCGATGGCGCGTAACGCGTTGAGTAACGTGAACCTTTTCATGACGCGAACACATTTATTTGTGCAGCTCTGGGTGGCTCAGCTGGTGCATGTTTTTTGTGTCGCATGTTGTGGGCTCGACACCTGTAGCGAGCATTTTTTTTCAAAGGTACATAAGTTGTGCCTACGAAAACCAAGACAGTTCGCACGCGAGAACCCAGCTTTCACCGCCGTGAAAAGCAGATTAGAGCTCAGATTGAGCTACAGAATATTTCATAAATTGTGAAATATTTCTAGATTCACATATTCCTGAAAATGGAAAGGATAGGAAAATGGATTGTTTTCCTAGCACACCACCAATTGTCTCTTGTGAAGGAACAGTTGTTCCATGCGACGAAACTGTCATTTGAAATGCCAAAAAAACATAAATACCAGACTCAACATGATAAATTTAGCACCGATAGTGCCTAAAACATCTGAAGTAACCTCAAAGTTTGGGGTAATTTGTGAGAAAACCGGGAAGGGGTGACCTTTAAAAGCCACGACATGGCTCAATGCAGGTTGTACATGCGGTAAACAATTAAGTTTGCACAAAACAGGCACTACGGCATACACCGGGTTGCAAACCACAACGGTGACGTACATAGAGAAAAATTCTCAATTCCAAATAAAAAAAGTAAATCCACAGAACGTGTTGCGACCACCCAACTACTCACCTACTTACCGCAACAATGCAAAACGTGAGGACTCCACGAGTCCCGATTGCACCATTACACGGGCATCGACCACATCATCGCCGTGAGTGCCGATTGCACTATGGGTAACAGCACAAGTGCTGACTGAAGAAATTTTGTCAATGTCGAACACAACACTGAAAAAGTACTAGTTGCGCTTCAATCACGAATGTCGAAGGCATCCGTCATGCTAGGGCCGACCGCACTGCACATAGTCTACGGATGTATGACCAAGATGAATGCCAATTGCGTATCGACGTGGGTGTCGATTGCACCAAGGATGCTGGGTAAGCCATTCATGAGTGGAATTTGACAAAACAAGAATGTGAGTGCCGATCGCACTCAACACACACGCGGTGGTGGAAACCCACACAAGATGGTCGATATACAAGTGCCGGTTGCACCTAGAATATGACCAACATGAAAAATGCAATCATAGCATTCACGCAAGTGCCAAACGCACTATAACCGTGATGTTGAATGCATGGCCATTGAGTGCTTTGGATAAAACGACGACAGGAGTACTGAATGCACCGTTGTCATGAACACGACTTACACGATTGACAAAAGCTTCGGGCTGCACTTTTGTCATGGGTGCCGAATGCACCACTGATGCGAGTGTCGAATGCACTACAACCGTGAGTTCTGGTTGGACTAGCTATGCTAGTATTGATGGTACAACACATGTTATTTGATGCTGATTGCATCAAAAACATGGGTGGTGATCGCACCCTGTTGCATCCACTAGAAAGAACTAGCCAACACTTTAGTTAGTCATGCCAGCTTGTAGTAGACCACCAAATGAAAGCATACGATCTATGCACGGCGTGGTTCTACGGACGATTGCGTCGAGCATGTTCATTGAAGCTCTAGAAACACATCAGCTGCCATTTGTAAGGCATCTCCACGAAGTCGAGGATGGTCATATTGTCGAATCATTAAAACAGAGAATCAACAGGTATGTCCAGAAACAATCATGGATGGCTGTGGTGGTCAGATCTATGCCCAAACGGCATGAAAAAATCACAGAGCTCTTGATCGTCACCGACAGTGATGACCATTGGAAGTTAGAAACTTCAACCTACCGATAGCAGTTTGGGAAGGTACTTCTGAAACAATTACGAACTACATTTTACTGGATAAATGACATGTGTGAAGAGGACGATTCCCTCAGATTCGGACCATGCTAAAGGTGGACGAACTCCTCCGTGTCCATAAATGGAATGTGCTACGTAAGCCCAGTCGGTTGAGCACCAATTACACAATATGCAAGGCTTGCATGACCGCAAGGGGTCAGCGGGCTTGACCAAGTACCAAAAACAACACACGTTTCAATGGATCATGGTATGTGATTCATGTCCTTGTACTTCAGTTGCGTGAAGTAAGGTACACGGCATGCATGGAAATTATGCACGACATGCACAATAACCTTATCCACTAACTGTTGGTGCGTCGATCACGACATCAAGTTATGGATAAGTTGGACGGACAAATGATCACAACGGTTTTGTGGCATTTGAACAAGCCGACAATATCAGCTGATGCTTTGGACACAAATGGCGACACCATTTCACCAAACAAGTGGTTTGGTAAGCGCAGGACGTGTTCTACAACATTCGCACGTCCCATTACGCTACAATGTTCAAAGGCAAATGCGATCGACTCATGACCAAACCCGTGTCATGACTACAGTCTTAGATGTGAAACATACCTGGTGAATTAGCACGCTAACTTCAATCCTTGAGGATTGACATTGCGTTGTCTGTACACAATGTGTGCAAGATGCATTAGTACCTTTTGGAGGTTCTGTGCATCATTAGTCATGGCCGATACGGACATCGGTCCATGATTGAACCTGTCAAGGATGACATCCCTGAATCAATACTCAATGGCGAAACCATTGACATCGTATCACTCGGTGAGTGATGGATGCAAATCGTGCTACCTGACTGGTACGGAGAATAAAAAGGTACATGAGTGTACTCACAACCCTGGGGGTTGTAAATACACCAGAGAGGGGTGGAGACTCTTCAATGGGTCCTAAACGATTTGAGATGTCGCAATGCGGTGGTCGAAGATTGCAAGAGTAAATTCTGGTGAATGACGAGATCGACTGAATGTCAAGTGTGAATGATTTTCAAGGCGACACCTTCAGTCTATCATCACTCGATGAGTGAACATGCCATGGACATTGATAGACAAAACTGCGTGAACCGATGTCGGTGACATGAGTTCATCCACAGGGGTGTGAAAACTCCATATCAAAGAAAACGAGCGACACTCCTTTTCTACTAATGGAGTTCCATAATACTTTGACGATCTCATAGTTTTCAACAAACCAACTACGACATATTTGGGATCACAAAAAGGTTTAGGTTTTGTGTTCAACGCTTATGACCATGGAAACAACCTATAATCCGATAGCTTTATGCTAACAGTGTGTTAGTATCCACATCTTGGTGGTCCGACCGCCTACATAACGAGTTATAATCAACATTGAAACAAAAAAACAACCAGTGTGTCGTAACCACATGTTGATGTGAAAGGACTCTTCAAGATGCGCCTTAAGAAACAATATTTCTCATCAATTTTCTTGGATGTTTTAAGAAATGCCTCAAAGTTGATGTCATCGTGAAATGGTGCACTAGTCGTGTACGTCACGCTCTTCAAACATCATGTGGATGGATTCCAATCATGCCAAAGATATGGTATAGCACCGTCGCTGCAATATCGATGTGCAAAATAAATCCAACATCCGATTTGTTGGAACCCAACCCATGTCTGAGAGAGATCATAATGACTGCGGTAAAGTCGAACCATGCTTCACTGACCTGCAAGGTCATGGTGAACTGACTCAAGTTCCNAGTATGAACTAGTTGTTCCAGGATCACCGGATGTGATTCGGAAGTGTTTGATCACAATCACATGGAATTGACACCCAAAGGGTGTTCTTCCAATGTGTAACGCAATGATTGTGATCATGATACACCCGTTGGGTGAATACCATATGATGAACACTTTGTTCGTGGATCGAATCCATGGTCGTTGAGATCGGTTATCTCAGCTAACCTAGTTCAAAAGCAATGTGCTTTTGACAGGGACGTGAGCGGCAGCCTACGGTACCCATTTCAGATAGAAATGAGGAGATAATGGTTGAAACCAAGATCATCTAGGTCGGAGCATTGTCGTGTCTAATGACGGACGTTGACGACAATTGCGCATGCCAGACAACCAATGCCGCCTCCTTCAAAGATGGGTGCAATCTTTGAAAGGAAAAACAAGTGTGCTCAAGAACCATGTCTTAGGACCATGGTGCCTCCCAACCCTAAGATAAAGCTAGCATGCAAGTCGCATGGGCTTGGTGGAGCTTGGTTGAGTTCAGCCAACCAATCCACGGGTGCTGAAAGAGGTCTACTAGACCTATGTGTGGTCATGAACACGTGGTTGCAAACCGAGAGGACTGATGTCCGGATCTTCGATTGCACGTATTGACAATGTTGCAAGGAGGTACCAACTTGACAGCCATTCCTTGGAAGAGATCATGTCCGAAAAACATGGGAAGTGTTGTGTGGACCTCGACAGTTTTTGCGGGGACGCCCAGTTAATTGGTCGCAGGGACGCTCCTTGCAAAGGGGGAGGAGGCGTCACCAGAACTGCTTGCTGAACACGTACCACACAAAATGTGGGAAAATTCATCCTGTGTACCCTCTTCCTAATTGGCAAGATATTGTTGACAATGTACGTCCCAAAAGGCATCAACTATGCCACTAATACACACGTGTGATGAGTCTTCGGTGAAGACTCACCAACACTTGTGAAGAACGTACAAGGATTGTACGTGCCTCATCTTGGTAAGAGCCAAGGATCATGCGATTAACACTGGATGTTGTACGCAAATGACCAGACTCACAAAAACCACTGGTATGTGGTTGATTGTGCGTGAACATGATGCAACCGTGTTGCGAATGACGAGAATTCACATATGTGATCTTGTTTGCACTTTTTTCTGTTTGATTTAAATCATGAAGTACGCGATGATCAAACCTCCGTGAGCAAAGACGAGCTGGGACGGTTCAAAGCTAGGGGGGGGGATTGTAGCGTATCGACCGTTTTTATGGTTAAAAATGGCCGTTACATAATCATCAGGTACTCGAGGCTCAGGTTTTGAGGAGCCAAAGTCTGGAAGATATATGGGCTAGAGTCGAGTTCGACTCTAGCCCGGAAAATAGCCCGTGGCCGGATTTGAGGAGAAAGGAGTACCGCGATGGAAAATCCTTCGCGTCACTCCTCCTCCACTCTATTTGGTCGCTAGGGTCCTGTTCCCACATGGTCGTGCCACGTGGAACGATAGGGTTTTCAGGTTGCATGATTGTAAAGATGCCCAATGACAACCGTGTCCGTTTTGTTGTGACGCTTCTTAGCCAAAATGGCTGAGGCGGTCAGTCACTCGGCCTCCTTGGACTAACAATTATGAGGCCCTACGTTTTGGTTCCATAGTTAGTCTCAAAATGGCCAGTGCTATTACATTTTCATATTCATTGAAAATGGGGAAAACGGTTGTTTTCCCAACACACCACCAAGTGACGCTTGGAAGATTCCAAGCATGAAACGAAAAAAAGGGGGCACTTGACGTGTAAAAATTTGGTTCATTCTTCATGAATCCTCAAGTTGAGGAGTTATATGTCAACCGTGTTAAAGGACGTTTGAAACCGTGAAAACATTTGTGCTCAAACCCGAGTGTGTGTTCAAGTTGATCATGGGTTTGGACGCAAAAATCTTAAGGGTTTTCTTTTTTTGATCCATCTGAAGCACAAAAAGGAGGAAAACTAATAGTTTTCCATGTGATGAACGGAATTCACTTGGAAATGCTTCAATGCGAGAATTTTAGCACCGGCAGTGCCTAAATCCTTGTGAGTTAAGCTCCTTTTTTGGTATATTTTGTCACAAAATTCGGAAGTGTTGACTGTTAAAAAGTCATGCCATGGGTCAATACTGGTCGTACATGCGTTTGACATTTTTGTTTATGCAAAACGACGACTACAATGTGCACCAGGATGCAAAATCACAATGGTGATGTGCATCGAGACGAGTTCTCGATGAAGAATAATGAATGCAACGAATGTGCTGCGACGACTCATTTACATACTACAGCAATACAAAATGTGCTCACTACACAAAACGAATGTAGCACGGGCATCGACCACATCGTCAATGAATGTGCCGATTGCACTACGGGCAAGAGCCCGAGTGCTGGTTGCAGAAATTCAGTCAGTGTTGAACACAACACTGGAAAAGTGTCAGTTGCTCTTCAATCACAAATGCCAAAGCATCTGTGATGCTAGTGCCGAACGCACTGCTCATGGTCTATGGACATGACCAAAGCAAATCCCAATAGCGTATCCATGTGGGTGTCGATTGCACCAAGGATGTTGGGTAAGTCATTGGTGCTTGGATCTTGAAAAAACAAGAAGGTGTGTGCCGACCGCACTCAACACACACGCGATGGTGGAAATCTCAGCACGAGGGTCAATCACACATGTAGTTGTGGTAACTAATCTCTCTCTCTCTCTCTCTCTCTCTCTCTCTCCCTCTCTCTCTCTCTCTCTCTCTCTCTCNTCTCCCCTTGTTCTTCCTTTGCTCTCTTTCCACCTCTCTCATCTATCTTTTCTCCCACCGTGTCTCTCAAAGTACCCCAAAAACCAAACTTGGTATCATTGCTGAGCCTTTATGGTACGAATGTCAAAAGTGTCTTATGGTTTTCCCCCCTTCCCCCAAGGACCCTACATGATGTTATGTCACAATGTCACCATGTCATACGTCACCATGTCACCATGTTATCATCTCATCACTTCACCTTGTCGTCATGTCATCATGTTGCAGATTCAAGATGTCAACATTGCATCAAGTGACCATTTTTCATTGAAGAATAAAGAATTCTCGTGTCGAGATTTTATAGTGTGCAATTATGTATAGGGAAAAAGCGCAGAAGTGTGAGGGAGGGAAGAGCAAGGTTCGGGCCTCAATACAAATGATGCATCAAGCTACATAGTGCAAACTGTGTACCTGGGAGACCCGACTTTCTTGATGTGTGCGAGCATCTATTGATCGTCCTGTGACCCAATTCACCTATCTTCCCTGCTCCTCTTATCTTCCTTCACCTTTGTTGAGTGCAAACACCAACACACATGTGATCAACTATTCCCCCCCACCCTCCCCACTTAGACACCCTAATATATCAATGACACTTCCTCAAGGTGTGCACGTACATTCATGTTACTAGTGAGCATTCTTTATCTCCATCCATCTACTTCCCAGGGAGGGTTTGACGGAACTCGGAAAGGAAGCTTCCAAAGGCCATGGTAGTCGGCATTTGAAGCAAGGAGGGCGTTAAGTGGGTTTTAAGGAGAAGATGGGCGTTCAAGTTGTTCACACCCCTGTCCCATGCCCACCGGCACTGGTTGCGGATGCATTGCCACTGTTCGGGATGTGGCCCACGGGAGGTGATGATGATATCTGGATCCTCGCAAAGGCCTTTGCGAGGTGTGTACCCTCTGGGCACCCTGCTGACAATGATGTCCACGGTGTCAACTGTGCAGTCTATCTTTTTCGTGCCAGGATCAAGAGATGGCATGACAAGGATTGGTGCAGTATGTCCTGGGATCTGAACGCATAGTGCTCCTTGCTTACAGAATGTCTCAGCAACGTTGGCGGAGTCAAGAGTGAGGTCCCAGAAGTGGAGTTGTGCACCAGGGGTGCAAAGACAAAGGGAGGAGTCTCTAACCCATACATCACGTGGGACACCTAGGGGGAAAAGTTTTTTGTCAGCAAGGCGTTTTCTATCCACCTCCTCAATCAGATGGGAGCTCCCTGCTCTACTTTTTGGAGCTGTGAGAAGCACCACTACCCTCTTGATATCAAAGGGAAAGGGGGGGCTGTGATGACAGTGGGTGGAGGGATATCTGTTATCACACCGGGCAGTTGCAAGGGGGTGTGTGAGTTGGGGGTGCTGGTAGGAGGAGGGGCTAGGTATAAGGGTGCAGCAGCTCCTTGGATGGCGGAGGATGAGGCGGATGCCCCATGGGAGTGAGGGAGCATTGTCCGTGTACTGTGGAGGCGCTGGGACTGCGCCTTCTTTGTCTCCTTCTCAGTTTGCTTAGAAAAACCATGTTTGAAGCCAGAGGGATCCCTGCGCTAAGCAAGAGGGAGCAGAAGAAGGCACGGTTTTCTATAAGGGGGTGTTGGGAGGGATTACCTTCAGGTGGTGGGATACGGAGTGTGAATGTGTGGGTGTCCTCCAAGATTGTGCGCAAGGTGGTTTGGGACTTGCGAGTGTCTTATTTGGATAGGTGAGAAATGTGTATTTTCAAGTGGAAACATGTGAGATGGAAGGCTTTCCACAACATGGCTTCAACTGGGGTGTTTGATCGCTCAAACTGGTGGTTACACCTGCACTTCCAAATCAAGTCAAGCAAGAACAGTTGAAGGCACGTCCATAGTGTATTCTGTTCTCTCTTTGGAGGTGCGCGAAACAGGAGCATCGACTCAGGGGGGTTTCTTTTATGAAATGCTCGCAAATAATAGGTGAAGCTTGTGATGCGGAGGATAGAGGGACATTGGACAAAGCAGTGCATGTAATCTTCACACCCCCCACACAAGCTGCACATGGAGGCAGGATCTCCAAGGATTGGAGCGACTCGCGTACCGACCTGAATGCATCGGGTGACGATGCCAAAAACGTGTCTTGTGCTTTTGCTGGAAGCAGAGGGTTCAGCTAGATGGGTATGATTTTCTTCCATGGGAGGTTATAGCCCACGGAGCCATGGCATTGGGTGAGACGAGGGAATAGTGCAAAGGAGTGGAGTTCAGGACGAAGAATTTTTGTGGCTTTTCTAACCAATGGATGTTCAGGGAGGAGCACGCAAAAGATTTGAAAGGGACATGTATGCCAAGTGTGCCTCACAAAGTACCGTTCTGACCGGAGTGCTTTCAGTGCAACTATTGGTGTGAGGTCACGAGTGGGGAGAGACCGTACTATGAGTTTTACAGAAGGTAGGTTCTATCCACGAGTGTTTTGAAAGACGAGGAAAGATGCAATGTTATCAAGAACGCTTTTTCATGAGAATATGATTGGCGGCCATTCATCAAAGCGGTAGCGCCCCTCATTGTAACAGTTGTCTTCTTCGATCTTGCAATCACGAGTTTTGCCACTGAACGTTACCATCCAATCGAGAGGGATGGAACGTTTCAGGGCATAGAGGAGTCGTTGTTGGGTGACATCGAGGAATTGAGTGTGGAGCTCGTGTGGGGTGTGAGCACGCCGTATGTGGTTTTCTTCCTCCATGAAGAGGGTGCCTAAGGTGAGGCTACAAAAAAAATTCTCCTCTGGTGATATTCCAAACGGGGTACTCTCACTTTTGAGGATGAAACGGTTGAAGGCTAGGGGCTTAGACAGGAGGAAATGGGGGTGGAGTGGTGGTGCCTTGACCTCATAGTACAAGGAGTAGTAGGCTCTGAAGTACTCATGCCAACGAGTGGGGAGGGTACAGGTTTTGAGTATGCGAGGATGTGTGGTGAGGAGTTGGAATTTTTTTTTCCGTGTGTCCAGCTAGGAGTTGAAGAGTGGTTCCAATCCAGAGTGCCGGCAGATGTGTGGTGAGAGAGATTGGCCAGAGGGCATGGTGTGAGGGGATTCTTGTTGCTGGTAGGGTGAAACCACATCCTCTAGCTTGTTTAGTGGTGCATATGTTCTTTTACCCGATAAATCTAAGGGCCCGGTGCTGATCCGGACTTTTGACAACACTTCTAAAGCTGAGGATAGTGCGTGTGATTTCTCTTAAATGCTTTGTAGGGGGTGNGTAGAAATGATGAATGTGTGGGATACAATTGTGCGATTGTGAACAGGGAGATGTTGGGCAGCCCAATGGGTTGTGAGAGAAAGGAGCTTTGTGGCGATGGGTCCCAAGTTGCCGATGATGATTGGGCCAACTTGAATGCCAAGCAGTCATGCTTTGCTGGGATTCCAATTGTATGTCACCGGCAAGGCAGGTTGAACAGTGTTCAAGGAGCCAAGTCCAATGACAGTGGACTTACCAGCGTGGACCTCGAGGCCAGCCCCATCGTGGAGGAGTTGGAGGAGTGTTTGGGTGGTTTGTAGTTCCTCAAAAGAGTTGAGGAATATGGTGATATCATCAGCAAAACACTGACCTCTGAGGGGACGAGAAACAAGGAGGTTAGTGATTCCGCAAAGTGAGGAGTCACAGGGCATGAACACCACTGTTCTAAGGCAATGATGAAGAGGATCGGGGCCGGGGGACATCCTTGGAGAATTTCGGAGTGGACTTGAATGCGGGGTGAGAGGTGTCCATTGATCTTAAGTTGGAGGTATGAGTCTGCATGGTCTTTCAATCCAACAAGTAAGTAGATATCTCACCCCAAATCATTCTAGGGTTTGGAAAAGAAATGGTCTGTCAAGGGAGTCACATGCCTTTTTGATATCCACAAGGAGTAGCCCTAACTTGTTTGTTGACAAAAAGGAGGAGATCACATCAAGAGCGGTGGAGATTGTTCGTTGAATCTGTCGTTTGGGAATAAATCCTGTTTGATCATGGCTGATGGGGTATTGCAACTGGGGTTTGAGCCGATTGACAATGGCTTTGGCTATGACCTTATAGTCAGTGTAGAGGAGATATATGGGTTGGTAGTTTGGGATGAGAATTCATTGTTTGCCTCCGAGAAAACGAGGTATTCTCATCTACAACCCAACCTTCCGTCAACCCTTCCAAGTCACCCCAGGCATTGAGGGTCTGCTCTCTTGGAGTCTCATGGGCATGCAATCGCGAGCACCGATGCGTTCAGACCGCATATTGACATGCTTTGCCGCCCAGCCCGGCAAGTCTATGCGATTGTGGACAACAAAAGCTCAGCTTGGACGTGTCGGAATCCCTCCAGACTGCGTCATTCGTGCATCCGTCTGTCTAGCCTAGAGCGAACCGAACGACCTCTCAAGCCATCACATGGGGTGCGCGACCGCAACAATCCGCACGAATCCAAGAGAACACACCCTGAGTCACAAAGCCATGCCTGCAAGCAATTCCTACGCTCACCGGAACGTACATGGTGAACTGGTAAAACTTTGGAGCAAAAGACACAATTGAAAAGGTTGAGCCACTGTCATAACTTGGAGTTAGCATGTTACGCCGAACGGAGAGTACATGGTGAACAGGACAAAGTTGCAAAGCATAACACAATTTAAAATTTGGAACACTTGAGCAATACATAATTAGCGGTAAGTTTACCTCGATGACAAGAGTCATAATAATTGAACATGTATCTACAAGTGTCGAGTTATGAATGAGGCATAGTCGGGGTCATTGGATTGATTGTCAAGCGACGCATGCGGAGTCGCATCGTGAGTGGTCGGATTCAAAAAGGTCCGCCGAGAAGCAGGGGGTCTTTGAGAATCGACAGTGAACATGCGAGATGCATCTTTATAAATCCATGTTTCGTTGAATTTCGTCGGCCACTCACATTTCTATGCCCTCTTGTCTCCCTCTCCTTAGCACACACATGTACAGATAAAATGACAATGGCCTCACTTGGGGAGACATCATACGAGAGCACAATGCCTGGAGCCTTTCGGGTCATGAAGCTACTGATCTACCCTGGAGTGCCCTCTAACACATGCACAGTCATTGATTGACTCTCTCTCATTGATGCGGTAGATGTTAGGGTTCGTACATTTTTTACTACCATGCCCTACATCACGCTTGTTTTCCTCTGAGTGTGTTGGGGGAGTTGCATGTTATCTGGGTGCTCATCATTAGGGGGCCACCATGCCAGTTTTGGACTGTGCATCGGTGAGAAGCCGCCCTTGGTTTAACACCAAGTGGTTGGCTTAACCCCCCAGTGGCGGCATGTGCTCACCCGAGCGAGCTGCTTGGTGTGGGTGCGTACTCACCGGCTTCTTAGAATCTTGCTCCCCCCCTTTTACACTCACCTTTTGTGTGATTCATGTTTCTAATGCAAGATCTTACCACATCCATAGCGTGTTTGTGCCTCCTTGCGTTCACCCACCACGTCATACACATTCTAACTAGGAAGCTGCTTGGTAACTATTGGTATCAGAGCCGTAGGTGCCTGCCCCCACAGCTCGTCGTTCCTTGACCCATGATCCGCCCGCTGAATGATCAGTGACCTTGGCAGGCCCGTGGCATTCTCGTCGCCACCGACGTTGTCGACCCAACATCACCATCGCCCGCCGCATCTGTTGCGGGCTAGCACCAACGTGGAGTAGTGCAGGCATTGACCGCAACCCCTAGAGCTCTCCTGCCAGAACCACTTCGGGTGACCACCCGCACTTCTACCGTCACACGTCGTTGCCTTCTGCGCACATGCGGTATCCTACAATCTCCCTCTTGGTGCCTTCCTGCATCTCTTTGGCACACGGCCTGCAACTCCATTGCAGCACATTCTTGTCTTGTGTGACGTATTTTCTTAGCACTACAACCTTGTGCTCCTCCGCACTCACAGTGCATACTGCCGCTGCATTCCACCCCCATTGGGCGTGGTCTCCTCATCTCAACACAGCAGCTCTCTACTACCTCACGGCGGCCAGCTCTGGTTTTGCCCTGCACCTTCGTGCCCGTGCTCCTCTTCTTCATAGCACTCCGCGGCAACTACACTTATCGGTTGCGCATGTAGCACCAACACCGGCCACACTGGATTCCCCAATCAACGACGATACCCCGCTATGGTTTTGCATTCTCAATTGGTCCTACTGATGCGAGAAAATCACCAAACCGGCCGAACGCGAAGCAGCACGAGAGCGTGAGGAGATAGACCGACAGGTGTATATGGAAAACGACTGCCGCTGTTGCCGCCTTGCCCGTCAAGCATGCACTCTCCTCGGGAGACTCAGTCGTCTAACCCCGCCTCTGCAGCCGACCCTGCTCAATCTCCCACAGCAGCAGAATCGACCAGACCGTCTACGGCGCGTGAGGTTCCTGGAGTGATCCTCGTCCTCCCACTACACACAGATTCCATTGGCTTGACCTGTGCCATCCTTGATGCAGCCGTTGGTGCCGCTGGAACCTTTGTAGCCACGGCCCATGCTTGCAGAGCCTCAACATAGATTGCAGTGGGTTGTGTAGCCAAGGGATATGCACATGCTGTAACATCCCTCACATTGCTTGCCACTGCTGCCACTAACATGGCCACACACGTAACAGCAGTAGCCGCATCTCTGGCTGTTGTAGCTTCCTCTGTAGCCGATGCGGCGACCAACGTCGTCGGCTCCATTCGCGCGTGCACTGCGACTGCGGTCCTGAATGGACCTGGTGCTCCTCGGGAACTCACGCCTCACATCACCACGGGCATTCTTATTGCATCAATATTAGCAGTAGTTGTAGGAGCCACAGTCGCAGGCTTCCTTTGCATCACTATGGTGGTCGTTGGGTGGGTGTCTGTCCTCTTCTCCTTAGTGGCCACTGTAGTGCCTCCTCTCTTTGCACTGCTTCCTCGCCACTGGCTCAGTGAGAATTCTTCCCTAAAATTTATCTCCCCTCCTCACTCAATTCCCTTATCTATCTCTCACATCCCCATTCACTCTGCCTAACCTTTCTCATCATGCCAAGACCAGATGGGCCTTTGCGAGGCCCAAGTAACTCATCGTAAGGTAGAGGATGACTTGCAGCAAGGGTGTGAAGCTCAGTGCAAAGTAGCAACCACTGTAGTTGCACTAGTCATAGAGCTACTGCCCACTGTCCCAGGCCTCGCCTCTGCTCTTTCCACTGAAGAGACTACATTAGCTGATTCCTCTGTTCATCTCACTGTTGGTGTTCCAAGCTCCTCCTCTCCCGCTCTCTCCGTAGTTGCTCTTGCATGGGTCCTTCTTCATGCCAATAAAAAGGACTTTGAGACACAACACCTCAGTTCACCTCCAAGCTCACCTTCACCTCTTAGGAGACACGCTTGAGCGCATGGGCCAAGGGCAAGCTGCTATGGGAGTATTACTCTCCCGCCAAGCTGACGTTTGTTCCTCAGCCTCTTGAGGCGGCCAGGGCTGTATAGGCTCTCATCAATGCGGGGCTTGAAAGCCTCCTCAACAACTTTGGTACATACAATGCCGACCCTACTCGTGGCACACCCGCTGACCCTGTTGGTGCCTACGCCCTCATTTGTTGTCGTAAGACTGTGACTGGACATGTCGCCCAGAGTGCTTTAACTTAACAGTTCAACGCACTGCAAATGCGGGCGGATGAGACTGAGGACCAGTATTGGACACGCAGCCTATGCTTGCTACACGACCTGGGAAAGATAGCTCCAAGTCCCCTTTTTGCCCGCCTGTCCATTGTTGCGGGTCTCATCCCTGAGCTCTATGATCTCTACCTTCATGTCTCCCAGGCAGAGCTTGAGCATCTTGCTGCTGCTCCGGTCCCTGAGAACTCTCCGCCAGGGATTGAACCTCTCTATGATTTCATTGCCTCTTGTCTCATTGATTGGTGGAATGGCTTGCAGAACAAGCGCAAGCATCATGCAACACTTGCTACAGTCACCACCTCCTAATCCTCTTGGCCTGCAACCGCCTCCTCTTCCCCGTCCCCCTTCTCCTGCCGCAGCTCATTCCACTCAAGCTGCTTCTTGGAGAGGCGGTGGTGGGTCCAATCGTGAGGGTGGCCGTGGTGGTAAAGAGCGTTGAGGTGGGCGTGCTGGCAAGACCTCCTCCAGCTCCACCACCACCACTGAAGTCATCTGCTCGAACTACGGCTCCACTGGTCACTCTGCACCCAAGTGCCTATTTCCTTGTGATGACGCTTGCTTGGCATCCTCCATGCGCGCCCATTGGGCATGTACAAGTGTGATATCCTCCTCGGCCACAACAACAGTGACAGTCACACCCTCCTCTCCTTCTTCCTCAGCCTCCGTGCTCACCAACACTCCTGTTCCTCTCCAGCCGTCATCGCCCCTAGTTAGTCCTTGGGGCTGGATTCCGCCTCCATCCGGACCTCCATACTATGGTCCCCCTTCTTCCCACTACCCGGTACCTCCCTAGGCCCGTGACAATGGTCACTTCTCCGATCGCTCCTCTGACTGCTCCTGTGATCATCGTGATGAGGAGCATACCCTTGAGCGTCGCCTGGAGGAGCTCCTTCACCTTCTCTCTCAGGGAGGTGAGAGTGTGAGTGGCCAGTCTTGTCTGTCTGTCTGTCCTCTGCTCGACATCAAATTTTTCACATGTTCCAAAGGTTGGTTGAACTCAGCATTAACGTAAGATGGGCGCTCAAGGCCATTCGCCAAAGGCAATTATTGCTAGGATACCCACACTATGAAGCTGGTATGCTCGCGTACGGAATTTCTCACTTGGCATGTCCAGCTCACTAAAACAAGTTTAACGGGATACCTGTGAGTAACAGGTCTGCTCACAGCTTGTCCAGATGTTTAGAAAAAAGCAACCACTTATGTGCATGCTGTTCCTTTTTCAAAACGAAGGGTATTCCCTATGTGATTTTGACTTTTGATATGCATTGTTCAAATCATGTACAATTTACTTGGGAATCATGACCTCCTCTTTATCAACACTTGCGAAGGTTTGGATCTTGCATTGGCATCATCCAATTCTAGATTACTTAGCAATATCATTGTTTCACTGAAATGCTTGCGCTGCAAGTTTTCACTGTCGTTTTCAATGGAGTAGTTGTATTTTTGTACTTCCAAGGTCATTAATCTCGACATGCAATATCTGTACACTTTTGTCTTTGCATGCACTCGGTAAAACCGATCCTGACGTAAGAGTTTGTTGCACATTTGTCACCTTTGGTGTTTGTCGAACGTTTGCTTGCCAGAGACTGCGTGAACGACCAGTATTCTTTTGTTTTGGTGCATCGTACACCGTGCACTTGCTTCCATGCCTTTTTTCTATCCCCCTCTTTGTTCCTCACTTTGCAAGCAGGTAGTTTGACCTAGCACGGCCCAGCACGGCACCACCCTCCTCTCTCCAACAGTGTACACTGCCTAGGTACATTGCATGGTACCTAGGAGTATGGGAGAGGAGAACCGCCACCTAGGTAAGCGGAAGAGTGGCCATCCCTTACTCAAAGTCCGTAATTTTTCTGGTACATACCTATGTTATGCCACAATGGCTGCACAACTTCAGTTGTCCTTATTCCGTAGGCGGAGACAAGGGAGTCTGTTGACTGCACTCTGGGGTCTCCTCTTCCGTCGACAGCATGCCTGGTTTGGGACGAGCTAAGTGTCTCACCCCCCATGCCCATCGCCTGATTTTTGTTATGAAAATTTGGAAGTAGAAATCATGGTCATCCTGTCATCGCCAGAGAGGCCTGCTGCACCTTAGCTACAACTGTTATACTCTGGGGATGACCCGTTACAAGGTAAACAACCCTGTGATAGACTCTGCTGCTCATCGTATTATTTCCTCTGGCCGCAATGGTAGTTTTCTTCACACCCAATCTCTCATTGTTTTGTGTGCAGTGTCCTCCGGCCAGCAAAAAAGCCCCCAAGCATACCAATGTTAATGGAAATTTCCCCAACGACATGCAGTTTTCCAACATGGCCGAGTGTTGTCGAGCCATAGATGACTACATCATCACGAACTTGATGACCGTTTGGTGGTTGCAGAGCGAGCAAACGCAATTCACAACCCGATGTGACCATTACAAGGAGAAGAAGTGCCCTTGAATTTTGTGCACGCTCGTCTGTACTAACAGTGGTCTGGTCATGGTCTCTTAGTGGACGTATGACTATGACTATGTGCCAGGTGCTGGTAGCGGCTGCGCTGATCCCGTCGAGACGGTGAAATGGGTTAGCAAGCACATTGTGGCCACTATGCTGGAGAACCCGTGTGCGGACATCACAAGCCTCAAGGCGGTTGTGAAGAAATCCAGTGGCAAGGACGTGGACCACGACACGCTGTACTACGTAAAAGTTGTAGCCCAAGAGAATCTGCTCGAGTCCCACACATCGTCTTGGTCTTTATTCCTGGCGTACATCCAAGAAGTACATCTTTGCCCCTTTATCATCTTCTACCGTGCTCTTACCGTCCAATAAACTGACGCTATGTCTTATTGTTTACCTTGTTGCTCATGAAGCTGGGCCGCAACGACCACGGCGACAGAGGACAGCGTCTTCCACTGTGCATTCGTTGCACTTGGAGCAACGGCCTTCAGGTTTCATCACTCTCGCTGCATCATTAAGATGGACGGCACATTTGTGAGGAATGGTAAAAAACAGACCCTGCTGCTCGCACAATGCTTTGACGCCAACGCCCACACAATACCGATGGCATGGGCCCTAGTGCCTACTGAAAATGAGGACACCTGGCGGAGGTTTGAATTTCACCTTGCCATTGCCCACCCCACCAAATCACAGCCGGGAACAACTATCATAAAGAACCGGGAAAAGGGCCTGATGAGCGCCGTCACCGACAAGATCCCAGTTCCCATACACACTTGTTGTGTGTAGCACCTTTGTCATAAAAATGCGGCAAAGGTATGGGAAGTGCACTGGTTTCTGATGTTGGAGGCTGACGCACGTGTTGACCATGTGAGAGTTCCAGAGGTGCGAGGAGGTGGTAAGGTACTCGTTTCCTTTGGTGTGTTGTGTACTTGTTTGGTGGTGGTGGTGTCGGTGGCATCCTCCTCAAGATGTGGACACGAATGTATTGTGCCCTTAGCCATGGTGGAAACATGGCCTCAAATGCCTCAAAATCCCTCAATGCCTGCATCATTCAAGTCCGGAAGCTCCACCCATTCTATTGCTTCATCTTGCTATTTGAATGGGTGTAATGCATCATGGCATATCACAGGAAGGAGGCAAATGCATGCAAGAGTGAATTGACCCCAAAGCGAGAGGCACAGTTACTAAACGCGTTTGTCTTCAGTAACACAGACGGGCCACAGATGGCCATGGTACGCGAGTCTGCAAACCGTGTTTGTCGTGTGAACATCACAAAGCGTTTGCATACGTGCGGGGCCTAGAAGGAGTTCGGCCGTGATGTGGGTGTTGTGTTGTGATACTTGGACAGGGAGAACCACCAGAGCCATTGTGTGATGTAGGGCTAACAGAGATGGCGTTCTACCCCATGCAACAACGCCATGCCTGATGTTGACCAAGCCACATTGACGCCGCCGGAGGGGGTCATATGGATCTAGCTGTGGCCGTACCGAGGACATGGAAGGCCTCACAGTAGGTGGCTAGACCACAACAAATGATGCAATTCCCACAACATCTGTGGCTGTTGTGGCCTGAAGGGGCACACCATCATGAGGTGTACTAGCCCAGTTGCCCAAACACCATCCATAGTAGCAACAGAAGTAGCACTACTAAAGATTATGGAGCAAGGAAAAGCAACTATGTGCGCTGAGGCGTACACCGGGCATTGGTCCTCGAGTGGAACCGAGGTGGAAGCTCAGGCAGCAGTAGCTACCGTAACAATTGGAGCAGCGTCAACAAGAGGGCACGCAACCACTACAACCGTAGCACTTGCGGCTGGTACGGGACCGTAGCAGGGCACCGTAGAAGACGACACAGTAAAAATCTCTGACGATGACGACCGCAAGTACGACCATGAACAATTCTGTACATATGACTTAGGGGAGAAGGAAATGTACGACCCTGAGCGCTTCATCCTGGATGAAGACTCGGAGCTAGAGGAGGAAGAACCCTACTGGTGGATCAGTGAAGAGGACGACATGAGAAGCAGAGAACAACACCTGGAGTATACCCACAAGGCGCAGGCCACGTGGCGGCTAGGATGATGTCCTAGAGGACTACTACGACGAGGAGGATGACACTGGTGTTTGACTGGTATGTTCATTCATTTTTCCTACTCCATGTTTTAGGCAATGCTCTTGTTTCTTGCATAGCCAAGCACCCTGCCACATGACCAGACTAACAGCCTGCTTTGTGGTTGTCTCATGGTGTGCAAGAGAAGGGAGGAGGCCTACAATAGAGACACATGGAGGCCATATAATGCGTCGGTAGCTTGTGGTTGTCAAGCACACATGATTACTTGAGAGACGGCAGGCCAGATAACACGTGGCCAACTTCACAAGGAAGCTTCCTCTAGGAAGCTTACCACATAGAAAGTGGGTGGGACATGGTCAATTTTTATGTGGTCGAGTGTCTCCTTTGATGTACTATGAAACATGGGTGTATAATCTAAAATTCATTCAAGAGATATGTGGCATACCCCCTCCACAGTACGAAACAACACGGTTAGTGATTGTGTGCAATGCATTTCAGTAACTACAACATTGCACAAAAGCAACGTTGATCATGGACTGCCGAAGGCATTATGAGCTCCAGTTTGTCACTTGTTTCATGCTTAAAGCCAGTACAACATACTTGGTTGCAAAGTTGTGTGTCATCAAGAAGCTGACTCACATCATTAAGATGTACATGTGCCCATGCCACAAAGGACAAGTTATGGACGACACGAAGCTAGATGACGACGCGTGCATGGGAGGGGGGGGGGGGGGNGATCCCATCAGTGCCAGTCATGACAGTGACATATTCTACGATGCACTTGAAGAAGACATGGAAGAGGCATGCTTTGATTGGGCTTACGACCTACGTCTGCCACGATGTCATGTGGGCTACATGTGTCTTGCTTGTGAGGTGATGGCTTCGATAACTTCATTGCCACCCGCATTCCACCGCTGGCTAGTGTGTGGTCAGCCTGGTCATTACATCCAAGTGTATGATGAGTCTATGTGCAAGATAATCGGTGAATACTTAGCATGTTGTGCTTCCTTACCATGCTTACTGCACTAATGTTTGACGGATGTTGTGCAAATAATGCATTTGATAAACATAATGGTTATGTTGTTGAAAAAAAGGCACACAGGATTAACATGTAGCCCGGCACACTCCAACATGGGTGCTCCATTGAAAAAATGAGTAAACAAATAATAGGAGCCCATGGTGTCACATACACAAAAGGGTATTCGGATGCATCTGCACCCACGGCTGCCAATCACCTGTGACATACAATGGTGTCCCTGTTGGAGCCCGCATACCCATCATCTAGCACACTGTGTGTGGACAGGGTGGTGTAAAGGCATACTTGGTGCCCCAATTAGCCTTCACATGGCGCCATGCAGCTTCTGCCTTGTCTCATGTAAGCTCACGCGGAGGGGGGGATGTCAACTCCCAATGGACCACAATGAGTGTAGGTGATGTCTCCCTAGCCGTCCGTCAGAGGTAGTCGACGGTCGAGGTCCATGAGGTCCATGTCCATTGAGGATTAGGGTCAACTGATTGCAAGGACCTAAAGTTCGAGCGGATTATGAAACGAAACCTTAAACAATCGCGAACCCAGAAAGGTAAGCTGAGCAAACCGGTACATTTATGACCTCAAATAACAGTTTTTCTGTGACACAGTTAGCAAAGTGCTGCCGTCCGACATGACGAGTGTGCCGCTAGACCTTGAATCGCATGATAACGCGGTTGTCATTCGTCAAACTGGCAACCAATTGCCTTACATCGTTCAAAAGGGGGCAATGATGCAACACCAAGCAATCCAACATGCTACAACCGTATTCTCGTGAGTACAACGTAATGACGGGAGCTTGACGTTAGTGTTCCGTGTCGGGGTCGTGTTCGGCTGAGCACAAATAATGCCCTAGTTTTGGTATGGGTGCGTCGTTCAAATATTTTCAATTTATGATATACCATTCCTGGAATACCGGAATCGGGTATACCGTATTTGTTTTGATGGACGCTGCATACTTCGATGGTAAAAGTAGAGGGGTCTGGGCATACCATTTCCAAATGAGCAGATACGGGCATTCTAGCTAAGAAATCGGACTTGGTGGGTACCTCGTACAACGTTCCATCGCCAAAATGCTCATTATGTGTTCGAGTCAAAGTCAACGCGCCATGGGCATGAACCGCAGAGGACAGGATCTGCCCACCTGCACTGGTACCTCAGGAACAGTAGAAGCGTCGTTGCTTGACCATCCGATCCGACAGACGTCCGGCCTGTGTCGAGTCCGCATGTTTGCTTTCCTGTTGTGGCACTGTACATCGCAGCACACCACAGCAAAGTACAGAAGCAGCACAGGCAAAGGGGTGTTGGCAGGGCATTCCTGGGAGACAGTAGGCGGCCACAAGTGCTCAGCAGAGGGATCTAGTAGCGCAGTAGAGGGAAACAGCATCGCAGCTGAGCGGTACAGCGGCACAGCAAAGAGATACAGCCGTCGGCGGAGGGATACAGAAGCGCGGCAGAGGGAAACGGCAGCGAAGCAGAGCAAGTAAAGTCTGTGTACATGCGGCTGGAATCAGCGAAAGCGAGAGTGCAGAGCTCAAGAGTCCATCTTGGCACAAACGTGCAAGGAGGCCGTGTGTGCGAATCCGCCATCTGCTGCCGAAAGGGCAAACGCAATGTTGGAGGTCAGGAAATCCCCCGCTCCCCCTCACCCCACCACCCCACCACCCCACCATCCCTCTTCCCCCCC
>SZWC01009683.1:37068-48396 GCA_023375785.1 Penium margaritaceum
TCACGAGCACACACGCGCTGCTGCAATCACGGGCATGTACACTGCTGCAATGTTTACCAAACACGCACTGCCACAAGTCGAGCACACACCTGAGCTACCACGATCATGGGGCTGTGGCAAAAGGAACTGCCACCATGACGAGCACATGCGATGCCACAACTCTGAGCAGAGTAAGCACTCCACGGCCATGAGCATGTACGCTCCCCACCATCGTGAGCACATGCGCAGCCACGAACGATCATGAGCGCACATGAGGCCACAATCACGAGCTCTGAAGCTTCCTCGATTATGAGAGCACACGCACTACCACGACCATGAGCACAAGTGAGTGCCATGCGAGTACCATGGAACTCGCAAGAGGAGTAGGAGTGCCACTCGCTCTAGCCAAGCATGCGAGTTTGGACCTGCAGACCGGCTCAAGTACTATGCGTTGCACTCGAATCCAATGAAGTACCATGCATGATACTCGAATCTGGTCAACCACCATGCATGGTATTCGACGTACGCAAGTCGTCGTGGCACTCGGGCTTTATGTGCACCGAGCGTGGTGCCTCCAGTGAGTGGGATGATGTGCAGTGGTCCGTCGGCCGAGGGAGTTTGTGCATCTCGGACAAGGTTTGCATCTGGAGCTATGCACGTGCATGAGAGCGAGAGGGGGAGCATCCTGTGGCGGGCTGCCATGCGCCTGCCCTTGCTCGTTCACATCCTTGCGTTCGGTTCCATGCAGCATGATGCACGCAGCCAGTTCGAGCGCCTGCTGAAGGACAAGAAGAGGAGCAATTAGAGAGTGCAGTCCTCACTAACGCATGTGCGCGAGAGCAAGATTGTTTTTGTTACTTTTATCACTATTGTTGTTATTTCTATGATTATTTCTGGCAATCCCCCAAGCACTCCCATGCTGTCGCCCTTTTCTGACCTTGCTCCCGCAGGCATCTGCAGTCTGTTTGAGCGGCGGCTGAAGGAGATGAACCCGAGCATGCGCAACATCACCTACGACATTGGCGACCTCTACAAATTCGTGGATGGCCTACCCGACTTGTCTGCGCTCGTGTGAGTTGTCAGCCGTTTGTGTGTACACTGGCTTGTGTGCCCTTTCCCTTTCCCAGTTGCNCCTCAGCCGCATGGCAGGGTTGTGACGCACCCAGACAGAGGCGCGTGCGCACTCGAGCGTGCTCACGTCCTCTTGCGCTCGGAGAGAATGGAGTGGGTGTATCAGTTTGTGCCACAGAGCCAGTGGGGTGTGTGGTCCGCAAACGACTACCAGAACGCTGTTTTTGGATGAGGATTCGCCATCTGCCAGGGGCTTGGAGCCATCGTCCCCTCTGTGCAAGGGGAGGTGCGGTCCGTCGCAAGGGCCAGACACGTGGCGGCTGCCTCCCAGAGTTGCTAGACGCCCCGCGGCGCGTTGCACCTGATGGTCCCAAAACGGTGGCCAGTACGAGCGCTCGCGCGGGCAGTATCTCCCATCACACGCCGTCTGAAGGTTCGTGGACACAACATGCGAAGAAGGAATGCCGCCACGTGCCAACGCTCTGTAGAATGTGTGGACGACAAGGCCGCATGCCTAATGGCGGAACACGAGGGGATCTCTGCCCGATGGATGAAGCTGTCGTTGAGGCAGGCACTGATGCTCTCCACCACTGACGATCTTCATGATCAGCGTCATTAACGGTGCCAAGGTTCCCATTTCTAGGCTAGCTCCACCAATGGCATTTGACACTCAACAGGGCAGTGTCTAGTGGGGCAAGCAGGTCTGGTCTCCCGAACACTAATTGTACCTTTTTGCTCAACAAAAAGCAGCCTTCGCCCTTCAAAGAAGAAGTCTCCGACCTCTCCACTTGGTGCGCCTGTATGGGAATGGTGTGATCCTCGTCTCGTAACCCTGCCTGGTGAGAATGGCACAACAGTGTCGAGCTCTTCACTTGCTTGCCAGAGAGTGTTACTCATAAGTTGCCTATCTGACCCACAAGGCGAGTACTCTCAGTCTTGCTTCTTCTGTGAGCACGCCATCGGGCGAAGGTACATGTGAAGTGAACATGGGGATATCCTTTGTTTTTTTAAGGGCGACCATGAGCGTTGCCAAAAGCGCAAATGGTTTGCAAGCGGGGGATGAGTTTTTCGCTGCACTCACTTATGATTGCTGTGAACTGTTGCTGTGAATTGTTGCTGTTTCGTGTTTGTTGAAGTGTTACATGTTGGGTCAAAGGCACCACATTGCCCAACTTGGGGACACTTCCTGCCCCTCAATTATGAGCTTGTGTGTGCTTTACGTTAAGGAATTGTGACCCGCGTGGTGCTTGTAGAAACCCTTGCAATAGATCGGGACCCATGGCCTGCTCTTGCCATTCGACCTCTTGCAGCCATCCCAGAAGTCAGTGGGTGAAGAAGTGCAAGAAGGCTTCCTAGTGGTGATGCAGTCCAGTCAGGTGCCGCACTTGAGATAATGCGTGGAAGCTTCCTAGCAACGTAGCCGCTGACTAGGCGTCAGTGCCTGATCAGACGGTGACGACAGTCACAGGTCGTACACACTACGGCACGGGTTTGGCTAGGAGCCACAAGGCAAAGTGTCAGAATGCTTCAATATAGCATATGCAGAGAGACATAACAAATGACAGGTCCAAGGCATGAATACCTGCCGCGGCACACAGCGGGTGTCGCACGCGGCAGTCCAAGAGCTGTCCTTAAACTGGCACAAAACCACTGTTTTGGCCGTAACTCTGCGCACACATGTCAGAATGCTACGCCGTCTGAACCTGGACGTGCAGAATCAAAAGACGGACGCTACGATTGGTCACATGCATGCATCCATTGACAGACAGTGAACATACAATGCAAAAACATGCAAATAGGTCTCATGGCCTGTCCGCCGAAAGACGCCTGCAAGATGTAGAAGACACAGCAGAGAGTCCCGGTGGCATCTGGGGCTCTGGTACAGTGGTCGACCAGCTCCCAGCTGGTAGTCCGCCGCCTGTCGTCGCGCCGGTGCCACCATGGCCGCCCGCCTCAGGGATCTGCACGAGTATGGACACGGCTGAGTGGTCACAGCAAACTATACAGGAACGGCACAAAGTACAACACTCCCCCATGACCCGATGGTACGCATGTCCATACGCGTGCAGCACTGGTATGAACACAATAGTGAGTGACACAAACAAATGAGACGCAGACGCACATCCCACACTCAACCACTCTCACGCACGGGGCGAAGCCCAACAGATTGAATGGCCACTAGGAACTTTCCGCGAGCAAGTGCCTTCGTCAAGAAATTAGCACACTGCATGTCAGTACCAACCCACATGATGGAGATCACGCGTCGCTCCACCAGATCACGAAGGAAGTGATGCTCAACCGCAATGTGCTTTGTGCGAGAATGAAAAACACCAGAGTTCTCCGCAATGGCGAGAGCACTCTGGTTGTCGCAACACAGCAGAATGGCGGGTATTGACTGGCCAAGCCCAAGAAACAAGCGCTGCAGCCATACTGCCTCAGCAGCCCTTGCGCCCAAAGCAACATACTCTGCCTCAGACGAGCTACGTGGAATGCAACCCTGCTTCCCGCTTCGCCAAGACAAAGCGGTACCTCCGAGTAGAAACACGTAGCCAGTACGATTGCGCCCATCAGGGCTCCAAGCCCAGTCACTGTCAGTGTAGCCGTCAAGGACCACTGGACACTGCCGACGAAAGCAGAGTCCGAGGTACGGCGTGGAGACCACGTACCGTACCACTCGCACAGCCGCGTGAAGGGCTCTCGCACGTGGAGCCTGCGAGAGCTGAGCGAGGAGGTTGACGGCGAACGCGATGTCGGGACACGTGGTGGTGGCCAGGTACATCAGAGATCTGATGAGACGGAGGTACAAGGTCACGTCCACTGTCTCCCCCAACTGTGTTGGATCATCCACCTTCTGGGCATCCTGCCCATTGGGTGTAAGAGGTGTGAAAACGGAAGGCACTGCACCAAGGAGATCGCTGAAGCGCTCCCCCATGACTCGTGCCTATCGGGTCTGATGCAGCAACAGTGTCCGATGTCTGCGATCTCGCACGATCTCCATACCAAGAAACACCGATGCAAGACCGAGGTCCTTCATCCTGTAGGCAGTCTGCAAGATAGCCTTGGCCTCCTTCACGGCCTCCAAAGACGGAGACACAATCAGGAGGTCATCAACATAGACCAGGATGGCGGTGAACCGCTCGGGTGTTGGTAGGATGAAGAGCGAGGGGTCTGCCTCGATTTGTATGTATCATGCGCGAGTCAAAGTGCCAGTGATCTCCCGGTTCCAACACTGTGGAGACTGCTTGAGGCCGTACAAGAACTTGCGCAAGCGCCAGACCTCGTCACCGTCCTCAAAACCTTGTGACTGAGCCACGTAAATCTCCTCATCCAGAGAGCCATGGAGGAACACATCGTTCACATCCATCTGGCGCAGTTCCTAGTCATGCTGAGTCACTACACCGAACAGAGCTCGAGCTGAGGTCATGCAGCCGACAGGGGCAAAGGTGTCAGTGTAATCGACTCCCTCAATCTGAGAGTACCCCTTGACGACCAAGCGGGCCTTGTAGCGTTCCAGTGAGCCATCCGGCTTCACCTTCTTGCAAAAGACCCACTTGACCTGAATCGCCTTCCTCCCAGGGGGAAGGTCGACAAGCTCATAGACTCTGTGCTCTCGGATAGCGCGAAGCTCATCCTCGCAAGCAGCTCGCCAGGCATCGGCATCCTCCGATGAGAGAGCNAACAGAGCTCGAGCTGAGGTCATGCGGCCGACAGGGGCAAAGGTGTCAGTGTAATCGACTCCCTCAATCTGAGAGTACCCCTTGACGACCAAGCGGGCCTTGTAGCGTTCCAGTGAGCCATCCGGCTTCACCTTCTTGCAAAAGACCCACTTGACCTGAATCGCCTTCCTCCCAGGGGGAAGGTCGACAACCTCATAGACTCTGTCCTCTCGGATAACACGAAGCTCATCCTCGCAAGCAGCTCGCCAGGCATCGGCATCCTCCGATGATAGAGCCTCCCTCAATGTGCCAGGGTCAGGCACCATAAAGGGGGAACTCTGCGTGGTGAGTGCACACGCCTCAGTATCGGGCCTGACGGCCACGCGATCAGCTGTTGCGTCACAGGCGATATGGAACTCGCGAGTGACCAGGTCGTGCCCTACAGGGCACGCTGAATGTACCTCTGAAAGCTCAGTGCGGGCACTTAGGCATAAGGCCTTTGTGCCAGTATCACCGCTCGCGATGCTGCGAGTGGAACGCCTGGGTCCGGGACCCGACGCTCGCTGAGGTCCGGAGTCTAGTTGTCAAAGGCAGCCACCGGGCTCACGGGAGTAACCGGAGGTCGAGGGGCGCACCTCAGGCTCAGGGACAGGTACGACCACAGGAACAGGTACGACCACAGCTGGTGAGGGCTGAGACGAGGCAGCCAGAGATGCCGAGCGAGGAGATGAGTGTGTGGGAGACACGGGGCTGGGTATGACAGCAGGCAAGGCTGATCCGGACACTGAGGCGGGGTGTCAACCGACGTAGGAACGGAAGTGGGCAAGACTGGGTCAGACACAGGAGCAGGGGTGCCGGTAGACACAGGTGATGGTGCAAGAGGAGGCGTGAGAGAAGAGGTACCTGTGGGGTGTGAAACAGGCTGTACATGCGAGATCTCTGGGCCGACGACAATGATAGCCGGATCATCAAGGTTTGGAGATCGAGGGGGGGCTTGAGCGGACACATCAGCCGGACGAGGGATGGTCACTGGCGTAGAAGTCTCCCCCATCCCCCAAGGACCCTCACAGGAAGGGACATGGGCTACGGAGAGGGCTGTGATGGAAGTCAGGTCACGATACGTGAGTGACTAAGAAAACAGCGCATCACGGGACTCAATGACGCGACGGCGAGTGGGGTCCCAAAAACGCCAGGCCTTCGACCACGGGGAGATGCCAATGAAGGCACACAGGGGACCCCGAGGGGAGACCTTGGACGCCTGGTGGTCCTTGGTGTACCACACGGAGGCCAGGGATCCCCAGACGCAAGCGAGACGAAGGTCAGCACGGTGGCCAAAACATAGCTCGTACGGTGTAACATGGTCCGGAAGTGGACCATGCGGGAGGCGGTTCCAACCCAAGTCATGTAGGCGAAGCCCTCGAAGGCGAAAGACTCCGGGAGACCGCACTCAGACTGCATGGCGCGAACCGCATCCTCCATGGTGCGGTTCTAGTGCTCAGATACACCGTTCCGCTGTGGAGTAGCAAGAGCGGAGACCTGGTGAAAAATCCCGTGCTCAGCAAAGAAGGAGTCCATCTCGCCAAGGAACTCGCCTCTGCGATCCGAGCAAAAAGTATGTAGCGTGTGGCGAGACTGACGCTCAGCAATCACGAGCCAGAGCCGAACCGCAAGGGCGGCGTCACTCTTCTGACGCAAACTGTAGACCCACCGCATGCGGGTGAAGTCATCAGTCAGCGTCACAACATACCGGCCCCTCTCGGACAGGGACTCGACCGGGAGAGGACCGAGAAGGTCCGAGTGGACCAACTTGAGAGGCCTAAGCGCTCGGGAACGCGAGTCAGGGTAGGTGCACCGGTGCATCTTCCCTTGAGCACAGAAAAGACAGTCGGTCTTGGGTGGCTTCTCGAAAGAAGCCACGTCAAGACGAAGAGCAGGCTGTGTCCGAATGAGATTCGACACAGTGTCGGAGCCCATGTGACACAGACCACAATGAAGCAACCGCTGGTGTTCGGAGGATAGAACACCAGTGACAAAAACGCGACCGGATGAGGAGTGAGAGCAAGGGGATGAGGGCTGAGCGATACGATGCAAATCATCTATGACTGAAGCACTCAGGACAATGCTGCGGGTGTCAGTAGCAGTCACAGTCACTGAATCAGCGATGTGCTCCACAGAGAGACCCATCAGAGTGCAGGCACGCACAGAAAGCAGGCTGAGCTCAAGATCAGGCACAAACAAAACGTCAGAAAGATACAAGTGGCCAGACGGACCGTCGAAACATACAACCCCCACACCGTGGACGGGCAAGGACTGACCAGAGCCTGTACGAACAGAACGGACAGTCATGACAGGACCGAGTACGACAAAGTCACTACGACGGCACGTCATGTGATGGGTGGCCCCAGAATCGATGATCCAAGTGCCACCGGAATCACGACTGGTGGACGTCACTGTACAACGAGTAATGGAACACTCGGCATCAGAGGGACGCTGAGCCGTCAGTGGGGAGGAACGACGTACATCACAAAGATGAGATTCATGAATCCAGTCAGTGCAGTCAGGCCCATCATCATCACATGCTGACTGTGCTCCCCCACACGCGTCATCACGAGCCACGGGAACGGACGAACAGTATTCTGTGAACCACCCGACAAAGAAAACACACTCGCACCTCCCTGAAAACAAAGCGCCAGAAGATGACAAAGCTCGGCGATGGTGCGGTCGCGTGGGTCCGGATCGCTGCTGCTCGCTGGTGAGGACGTAGGAACAGCTACAGTCGTGGCCGCCGCACGTCCCGAGGAGGATGCGGATGACGCGCCGGACGTGGAACAAAGAGCATGAGCAGGCTGAAGCCCACGGGTGATCCGCGCCCAGTCAAGCGGCTGCTGGCACTCGGTGTAGCGATGGGCGCCTCCATAGTTGTAGCAGTGCACAGAACGGCCACTGCTACCACTGGATGACGACTGCTGCTGACCTGATCCACGCTTCCTATTCTTCTTCTTCCCCTAGGCGGGTGCTACAACGCCCTGTGTCTGCGTGGGTGTAGACGGGGTCGAAGAGGAGGAGGAAGATGAGGTAGTCATGGTGGAGGTGGATGAGGGTGACTGCAGGAGGGAAGATGGTGGTGATGCGATGACTGTTGCAGCGAGGGAGGTCTCTTGATGCGCTACTGCTGCCTCACGGGCTGAAGTCATCGGGAGGAAAAGCTGATGCGCCCAAGGAAGCAACTGTAGAGTTGCTGAGAAAGGCTCGAGGACAGCGTCGCTGTACCGTGTGAAGATGTCGGTGTACTCAAGGCGAACTCCAAGCATAATCGTCCGGAGCGCCCACAGCTGTGTGCCTCCTGAGATCCCCAGACGCGTGTAGATACGCATGGCGCATCGCCAGTAATCCACTGCAGACTCCGTAGGCCCCTGACAAAGCGAGTGGAAAGCACGAATGTGTGACGCACAAGTGGCGTACGTCTCTGCGGCCAACAGGGATAACGCCAGATCCCAGCCTCCACGAGGATTGGCGCCGGTGCCTGTGCCAGCCTCGCCAAGGAAGGGGCGGAAGTCGGCGACAGTCTCGCGTGGCATGGCGTAGAGAAGTCCGCGCATGGCCCGGGCTGCTGTCAGTGCCTGTGCTGGGTCTGTAGACTGGTACGGGCTGTGGTAGTAAGGCCACACTCCCTCAGATGTAGCCCACACATGAAACAGGATCTCCCATCAGTCGAAACCATCCTCGTTGATGTATCGTGGAGGTGGTGCCTTAAAGTCCTTAGGTTGCCGCTCTGTGGGGAGAGCAACCGTAGGCTAAGAAGGACGAGAGACGGGAAAAACTCCTGGGAGAGGGTGATCGCCAGGGTAGTCAGGTGATGATCGTATCGGGGAAACAGGTGGAGGTCGGGTACTTGTCTGCAGCTGACGGAGGCGGTCCTAGAGAACTCGAATCTCCTGCTCCTCGGAATCATCCGTGATGCCTGGCATGAATGGCTCATCGTGTAGTGGCTCATCATCAAGGAGGTCAGCAGGTGGTGGGTCAGGTGGAGCGCCTGTCACGGGCGCCTGGACCGAATGCTGGGTAGAGACCGCAACTCCGGCAGCTCCCTCGGAAATCCGCAAAGGAGCCGTGGACTGAGCGCGCAGGAGCTCAGTCAGCGTGCAGATAGCGTCAGTCTGCTCTCTTTGGAGACGACGNNCTGACGGAGGCGCTCCTGGAGAACTCGAATCTCCTGCTCCTCGGAATCATCCGTGATGCCTGGCATGAATGGCTCATCGTGTAGTGGCTCATCATCAAGGAGGTCAGCAGGTGGTGGGTCAGGTGGAGCGCCTGTCACGGGCGCCTGGACCGAATGCTGGGTAGAGACCGCAACTCCGGCAGCTCCCTCGGAAATCCGCAAAGGAGCCGTGGACTGAGCGCGCAGGAGCTCAGTCAGCGTGCAGATAGCGTCAGTCTGCTCTCTTTGGAGACGACGCATCTCATTCTGCTAGCTGCGCAAGTCCTCAATGGCCTGCGAGTGTGGACTCAGTACGCCAGACGAGGAGGAGGAGGGATCGCCTGGTCATTTCTCCTTGCTGTCGGACAGGCTCATGTCGCCGCTCAGTATTGGGCGACGGATGAAGTTTGTCGAATTTTACAAGTGTCAGCGTTTCTCGAGGAGTTGAAACGCTGGCAACGTTTGACTGTCCGGCCAAAAATTTGACTAAGTATGGTGCTGACGTCAGCAGGTGGTTGCTGACTTCAGCGCGATTGATGACGTCAGCAAGAAAAAACTACTGACGTCAGCTTGTCTCCTTTTTTTTTCTCGCGAATCTGCGTGCGCGTGCAGTCGCTCCGCGGTGGCTGCGCGGACGCTACGCGGAAGCTACGCAGCAGCTTCCGCCCAGCTGCTGTTGTAGTTGCGCTGTCAGCTGTAGCAGCAGCTGTGTAGCTGCGGATACAGTGGTGGTAGCAGCGGCTGCGCTGCTGCTACTGCTGCTGCTGTGCGCTGCGGCTGCTGCTCGCTACCGCCGCCGCGCGCTACTACTGCTGCCGCTGCCGCGCTGCTGCTGCTGCTACTACTACTACTGCTCTACTGTCGCCGCCGCAACTGCCGCTGCTGCTGTTGCGTTGCTGTTGTCGCCGCTGCTGCTGCAGCTGCTGTTACTACGCTGCTGCTGCCGCCGTTACTGCTGCGGCCGCTGCTGCTGCGCTGCTGCTGCCGCCGCCTCTACTGCTGCTGCTCTGCTGTTGCGACTGTGGGAGGGGCGGCTGCACTCACTGCAGCTGCCACGCACCTCACGTGGCGATGCACAACATTGCTGCTACCTCTACTGCTGCGATCTCACGTGGTGGGTGGGGCTGCGTAGACGGCGACCGGCTGTCTCCGACAGGCCTCAGGAACTCTGCTACAGCGGTGACTCTCACTACTGCTGCTCTGCTGCGTCTCTGCTGCGCAGCTCAGTGAGAACTGTCTCACTGCTCTGATACCATAAGATAATGCGTGGAAGCTTCCTAGCAACGCAGCCGCTGACTAGGCGTCAGTGCCTGATCAGACGGTGACGACAGTCACAGGTCGTACAAACTACGGCACGGGTTTGGCTAGGAGACACAAGGCAAAGTGTCAGAATGCTTCAATATAGCATATGCAGAGAGAAATAACAAATGACATGTCCAAGGCATAAATACCTGCCGCGGCACACAGCGGGTGTCGCACGCGGCAGTCCAAGAGCTGTCCTAAAACTGGCCCAAAACCACTGTTTTTGCCGTAACTCTGCGCACACATGTCAGAATGCTACGCCGTCTGAACCTGGACGTGCAGAATCAAAAGACGGATGCTACGACTGGTCACATACATGCATCCCTTGACAGAAAGTGAACATACAATGCAAAAATATGCAAATAGGCCTCATGGCCAGTCCGCCGAAAGACGCCTGCAAGATGTAGAAGACACAGCAGAGAGTCCCGGTGGTATCTGGGGCTCTGGTACAGTGGTCGACCAGCTCCCAGCTGGTAGTCCGCCGCCTGTCATCGCGCCGGTGCCACCAGGGCTGCCCGCCTCAGGGATCTGCACGAGTATGGACACGGCCGAGTGGTCACAGTAAACTGTACAGGAACGGCACAAAGCACAACAGCACTAGCAAGCAAGCATGTGCAAGGACAGCAAGGGTTAGGCCAGGGCGACAAGAAAACTTCCATAAGCTTCAATAGCTTAGCATGGAGAGAGAAATGACAATCGACGGAGACAGAGTAAAAATACCTGCCGCGGCACACGGCGGGTGACGCACGCGGCAGTGTCAATTTTTCCAAAAACCTGCTTAAATCATTGCTTCGGCCGTAACTCTGCGCACCGTCATTTCAGGGAAGAACCATCTGAATGTGTTGCAAGTTAACAACGAGACAAGGTGGCTCAGTTATCTCTTGTTAGGCCTTTGCTTAAACTGAAGAAACTGCGACCCCAGTACAGTACGATGGGATGAAAAAAATGAAGACCAGTCCACCGCATCCTAAGCAACATAGTAATGACAGAATGCATGCAAGTTGGTGCTAGGCAGTAGGGTAGAAATCAACTACAAGGGTCTGACTAGCACGACACATCAACATGTCTGGCTGCAAGTAATGTGCAGAGAGAGAGAGAGAGAGAGAGAGAGAGAGAGAGAGA
>SZWC01009683.1:48860-63288 GCA_023375785.1 Penium margaritaceum
CACACACACACACGACGCGCACGGGCGCACAATTTCTAGCAGGCCGAAACAGTTGGGGAAACACAGTTTTGGGCATAACTCCCCGCAGACACGTCAGAACGATGAGCCGTCTGAACCAGACAGGCCACATCAACAAGAGCTACGTCCTGGTAGGCTGCACACCTATGTACTATCCGATAGCAAGAATCTAGCAAAGAATGATATCATCCGGGTGCCCGTCTTGTCGCCAGTCTTCAGCCACCGTAGCCATGTCTGGGATCTGCACGTGAATGGACATGAGCCAGGTCAACGTAAGCTGTGTACGACACACATAACAACAAGCTCAAAATGCTAGGCAACATGTTGGGGCAGCAGTGTTGTTGATTCAGCGTGCGGGCTTCCACGCTCGTTCCTTAGTCTACTGCCCCCTCTGTTTGCCGCTCTAGAGTCTAAGTCAGGATGCTCTGGGTTTGTTAGAAACACGCGCATCAGTGTTAGTGCCAAAAATCAGCTTAAAACTGAAAGTGACTGATTAGGAATGAAGAAGGAACAACAATTGGAGGCCCTTCCAAGTTCTAGCTCCTATGCAGCTTTGTAGAGCTTGTTACTCTGCTAACCAGCCAATAAGAAAACAGACCTTGACCTATTTTCTGGCAGGCAGGGTTTTCTCAATGAGGCCTGCCAGATGACCGACTGCCCAAAACCCGGGCGTCGTCCGCTCTGCGTGAAAGCTGGACCATACCATAAAACCAACGCTGCAAATGCAGTCGTGCAGTCAGAAACAACTAGAAAAATAGCAAAAAAAATTGATGACTGCCCGCAAACAGGCAGTGCCTACGATGGTCCATGTTGCCAAACAGTGCCAAGCAACATGAGACATGGACCCTAGACTAAGCATGACGCTGCAGACGTAATAGTGCAGTCAGATCCAGTGCTGGACGCCTACAGCCAACATCTGCGGTAGCAGTGACCGCCGGCGGCCCAACTGTCGAGGAGGTCTGCGAATGGAGCTGAGCACGTTGCCGCAAGGAGGAGGCTTCAGCGAGCTGCGAGTAGGCCTCAGCATGCGTCGCACTGGACGACACTCCAGCAGCGTCGAGTCTCGCCATCAGTCATCTGCACGCCGATGCACACAAGCCTGGAGGACACAACAGAGCACAATGAGAGATGCAAAAAAATCCAACACTCCCCCATGACTCACAGGCATAGTGCATATGGGTGGGCAACGACAGATTCAACAGACAAACTCCCCTAGGGCACATAGAGACGCGGGCCAGAACAAAGAGTGCAACTCATGGACGCATGCCGATTGAACTTACGTCCTTCTTGAACTATTCGCGCTTCAGTGCCTTGGTCAAGAAGTCAGCCAGCTGCCGTGCTGTCTCAACCCACACAATGCTGATGCTGCCGTCATGCAACAACTAACACACATAGTGATACTAAACATTGATGTGCTTGGTGCGTGTGTGATGCACGCCGTCATTTTCGGCGATGGCCATGGCACTCTCATTGTCAAAATGCAACGTGATGGATGTGACGGATTGACGCAACTCGGACAACAGCCGACGCAACCATACCCTCTTGCATGCGCCTGAACTAAGGGCTATGTATTCAGCCTCAACAGTGTTGCATCCAAATGCACCCTTGCTTGCCACGGCGCCATGACGTAGCCGTGCTGCCAACTAGAAAGATCCAACCTGTGCGGCTCTTACCGTCCGAACGGCCAGCCAAGTCATTATCGGCGTAGTCCGCCGCGACAAGAGACGGCTATTGGCGGAACATGAGACCTCGCTGTGGAGTCAAGACAATAGAGCGCAGTACTCGGATCGCGACCTCAAAGTGGAGGTGACGTGGCTCCTGAGAGAACTGAGCCAGGAGGTTCACGGCGAACGCGATATCTGGACGCGTCGTTGTCGCCAGAAACATCAGTGACCTGATGACTCAAAGATACGAGGTCACGTCGACTCGCTTCCCCACAACGGCGTCGACTCGCTTCCCCGCAACGGTTGGGTCAGAGCGCTTTGGCTTCGCTTGTCCATCGGGTGACATGGGTGAGGATGCGCTCAGCACGAGGGGCAAGTCGTCGGCGAAGCGAGTGGACAGAGTCTGCACATAGGCGGCCTGATGGTCGTGCAGGATGCCTTGGGAGCGATCATGCACAAGCTCCATGTCGAGGAAGACTCGGGCAGAATCGAGGTCCTTCATCTGGTAGGCAGTGTGTAGCAGGTCCTTGATGCGGTGGATGGCAACCACGTTTGGTGACGTAATGAGGAGATCGTCGCCGTACACTAGGACATCGGCGAAGGTCTGGCCTCGTAGGGTGATGAACAGTGCGGGTCAGTAGTACTGTGTAGGAGGCTACTACGGAGGAGCATTCGACTAATCTCCTGGTTCCAACACCGAGGAGATTGCTTTAGGACATAGAGGGCCTTTCATAGCCGCCAAAACTTCCAATTGCCATCGTCAGAACCTGGAGGCTGTACCATGAAGAGCTCCTCACCCTCGAGCGAGCCATGGAGGAAAGTGTTGCTCACGTCCATTTGATGCAACTCCCGACTGTGCTGGGCAACCAGGTTGAAGAGCGCCCGTCTAGTGGAGAATCGGCCAACTGGGGCAAAGATCTAGTCGTAATCAGTCCCAGGGACCTAAGCGAACCCCTTGGTTGTGAGGCGGGCCTTGTATTTGTCGAAGGACCCATCAGGCTTCCACCTACGTTGGAAGACCCACTTGGCACCGATGGCCTTCCAACCTGGAGGGAGATCAACGAGATCATACACGTGGTGCTGCCGGATAGCAGCAAGCTCGTCGGCGCAAGCAACATGCCAATGTACCCGAGGCTCATTCCTCACTTGGAGGAGGAACGAGCCTCGCGTAGGGTGGCTGGATCCTCCGGGCGTGCCGTGGAGCGGGCTGCAAGGGTGTGTGCATCTTGAGCTCCAGGTGGGACACGTGTGAGTGTAGCTGTGAGAGCATGCCGATGCTCCTGATGGAGCATGGTGTAGCCCAGTGTGGATCCCGGGTGGAGGTTTGCAATGATGGCGGAAGTAGTGAGGGCGAGGGCCTTGGTGCCAGGGTCCCCACTCACTATCGTAGGATTGGAAGAGACACGTGGGGCGAAGGAGGATTCAGGTATAACAGCGCGTGGTGTGGTGATCTGTGCGCTTACAAACGGCCTGGATTGGAGGCTGCCGCCTTGGCCACGTGTGTAGTGCGGTAGGGCAGTAGATGGCATCGAGTTCGAGATGCTGGCAGAGGCATTCGAAGTTGCTGGTGCGAAGGGACTAGCGGACGCGAACGGGCCTGCCGGCTTGGAAGGACTAGCAGACGCGGACGGGGCTGCCGGCCCTGAGGGACCAACCGACTCGACAAGAGCTATTGGGTCAAAGGGACCAACGGACGTGACAGGGGCTACCTGCCTGGAGGAGCCAACGGACGCGACTAGGGCTGTCGGCTCGGAGGGGCCAGTGGACGCGACTGGGGCTGCCGGCCCGGAGGGGCCCACGGATGCGACTAGGGCTGCTGGCACGTAGGGGCTTGCGGACGCGACTAGGGCTACCGGCTCAGAGGAGCCGTCGGACGCGACCGGGGTGGCGGCGTTGAGGGGCCAGCGGATGCGACTAGGACTGCCGGCTCAGAGGAGCCGGCGGACGTGATTATGACTGTCGACCCGGAGGGGCCAGCTGACGCGATTGGGGCTGCCGACTCGGAGGAGCCAGTGGACACGACTGGGGATGCCGGCCCAGAGGAGCCAGCGGACGCGATTGGAGATGCCGGCCCGAAGGGGCTAGCGGACACGATTGGGGCTACTAGTTCGGAGGGACCATGTGATGTCTTACACGGAAGTGGTAGGATGGGGAATGGACTCACCACTCCCCTCGATGACGGGAGGGACATCGACAAGCCAGAGCGGACGAGGTCGCAAGGAGAAAATGTCTAAAAGAAGAGGGCATCGCGGCTCTCGACGATGCAGTGTTGGGAGGGATCCCACAAGCGCCATGCTTTGGACTGACTTGAGACATTGAGGAAGGTGCAAGGACGCCCACAGGGGACAAGCTTGCCTCCCTGCTGTGGGTCGGGCAGCCAGACAATGGCCACGCAGCCCCAGACATAAGCTGGGCGGAGGTCGGGATGCCGACCGCACCAGTGCTGGTACGGAATAGACTGACGGGGAAGGGGTCCGTGGGGAATCCGATTCCAGACCCACGTCATGTAGGCCATGGCCTCGAAGTAGAAGCCATCGGAGAGACCTGACTTGACTCGCATGGTGCGGACAGAGTCAGACATCGTGTGGCTCCACCGCTCGGAGACGCCATTCTGGGCAAGTGTGTAAGGTGCCTACGTCTTGTGGTGGATATCGCGGGAGGCAAGGAAAGTCGTGGTCTCTCCCATGTACTCACCACCGTGATTGGAGAAAAAACGGCGGAGAGGCCGACCACACTCAAGCTCTGCACGGACAAGCCAGTCCCGAAAGGTCAGAGTGACATCGCTCTTCTGTCGAAGGCAGAAGACCTAACGGTAGCGAGAGTAGTCGTCAGTGAGGGTGAGGACTTAGCGCCCATGCTCCCCAACAGGCTCAGTAGGGAGAGGACCCACGACATCGGAATGGATGAGGTCTAAAGGGGCGGATGCCCAGGAGAAGGACTGGGGGTAGGTGGAGCAGTGCATCTTATCCTGAGCACAATCAATGCACTCTATGGGGCACGGTAAGGGTGAGGATTCCGGGTCTAGGCCCTTTGCCGGCTAGGTGTGGAGCATGCTGTCAACTACAGTAGAGTGCACGTGGCAAAGGCGGCGGTGCAAGTGACGGGTGTGCTACGGGGACAGGGTACTGGTGACAAAGACATGGCCCATCGGGACGGACGAGGAGGGGATGGGGGGATGGGAGGACAGACAAGGTATGTGTCACAGGTTGCCACGGGCGGTGGCGTGTAGAACGAAAAGAACGGATGGATGTAACAACACAGTGCCAACGCCACACGAGTGCAGAACGTCCATGCTCATGCGCTCAAGGGCAGTGACAGACAGAAGGCTGAGCTCAAGACCTGGGACGAAGAGGACGTCGGTCACAAAAACATAACCGGTAGGACCACGGAAATGAACGATGCTGATACCGTGGACCGGTAACTCCTGTCCGGAGTTCGTCCGGATGTTAGATACATTGCTAACAAGACCAAGCAGAATGAAGGCCTCACGAGAGGGTCATGTGATGCGTGGCCCCGGAGTCGATGATCCAGGTCTTGGCAGGGTCCTGGACCGTAGTCGCCAAAATCACTAACAGTCACATGACAACAAGCAAGGGACGTGGATGCGGTGGATGGTGGTGCAAACCGAGACTGCCAATCATCAAGCCACGCGACATGGTCATGGAGAGGGGTAGAGGGCATGAGAGACAACGAGGTGGATTAGGAAGCAGGACATGACCACAATTCAGTCTCAGTCATGTAAGGCAGGACAGACGGGTAGGAGGTAATGCAACTCCCACTTCACTCGGGGGGAGGGCGAGGCAGGCCGAGCTCAACCGCAATTAACGGCTCCAACTCGTGGGTGGACGGGTCGGGAGTATAGATGGAGTGCGGAGTGACTGCGCCAGAGCCCGGATAGAAGGGGGACTAGAGATGGAAACGATGGCGCCGATAGCTGCGCATGATGCTACTGTGGAGTTGGCGACGGAGGGACCTACGGGGCTGTCGGAGGAGTGGTGCTGCTGGATGGGGTGGAGACGCTAGGGCCGACGTCAGCGACGGCGGCAGAGGCGGGACGGTGCTCATGCTGGTGACGCATGGTGGCGATGACACGCGCCTCGTCCATCGGTAATGGGCAAGTGTACCACCAGTGTCCTAGCCGGCCATAGTTGTGGTAGATCAAGCTACCACCATTAGAACCAGTCGGCTACTACTGCTGCTGAGGGCCCTTGCCCTTCTTGCCCTTGCGCTTATTCTTTGTTGACGACGAGGAGCTGGTGGATGCAGCTACTGCGGGGGAAGCGACGCGCATGGAGGAGAATGTAGGGGAGGCAAGCGCCTCGTAGCGCTGGATGCGGGACTCCAGATGAGCTTCCCTGATCCTAAGGAAGAGCTCGTATGCCCAAGGCATGAGGGTGCCATGGGCAGCCATAGTGGAAAGGACATCTGTGGAGTAGTCGACAAAGATGTCGGCATACGTGGCAGTGGCACCGCGCTTGATGGTGAGGAGCACGGCCAGAGGGGGTGGAACAGAGGCACCTAGACGATGGAGGATGTCCTCAGCCTGCTGCCAGTAGGAGGTGATCGTCTCGGTCTCCCCCATGTGTAGGGGTTGAAGTCCCACAACAGGCGGCTAGTCTCAGCCTTGGGGGATAGGTGATGAGGACAGGTGAGGATGTTCCATGCGGCCGCAGGTCTGGGGTCCCGTTGGTAGTGAAGTCGTCGAGGAAGGGCTCTAGGGCCAGGAGTGAAGCCAGAGGAGCGACTGGGACGAGGGCACGGACGGCGCGACCAGCGTCATACAGCTGGTCGGCCTGGGTGGGGTCGTACGGAAGGGTGTAGCACGCCCACAATGCCTCACTCTGTGCCCAGATGCAGAAATTGAATTCCCAACTCTGGAACTGCTCGCCGGCCTGAAGCGGCAGGGACGGGGTCTCAAAGTCCTTTGGCCTGCGGCTGGCACCCAGAGTGGGGCCAAGGACTGAAGTCACTGTCTTCTGCTGTCGTTGAGTCTGCTGCTGTACCAAGTAATGCATGGAAGGAGACACAGTGGGGCTGGCGTACCCAAGGGGAAGGAAAGACAGCAGAGCACTGGTGTGAGTTTGTGATGCCAACGGCTGCAGTGCTTCAAGTTGCTCCATCAGTGTGGCAAGCTGTTGCCAAATGGTGGCCAGGGGGTCGGGGGGGCCGATGACGAAGCCTGTAGACCACTGCTGTCGTTGCTGCTGTTGTTGTCGCTCCTGCTGCTACTACTGCTCTTGTTGCTCCTGCTGTTGCTGCTCTCTCGCTCTGATACCAAGATGTAAATGCTAGGCAGCAGGTTGGGGCAGCATCGTTGTTGATGCATCGTGTGGGCTTCCATTCTTTTTGCTTAGTCTGCTGTCCCCTCAGTCTGCCACTCTAGAGTCTAAGTCTGGATGCTCTCGGTTTGTTACTCGGAAAGGCGTGCGCCACTGCTAGCGCTAGAAAGCAGCTAAAAACTGAAAGTGACTTATTAGAAATGAAGAATGAACAACAATTGGTGACCCCTCCAAGTTTAAGCTCCCCCCCCATCTCTATAGAGCTTGTTACTCAGCTAACCAGCAAATCAAAAAATAGACCTAGACCTATTTTCTGGCAGGCAGAGTTTTCTCGGTGAGGCCTGCCAGATGGCCGACAACCCAAAACCCGGGCGTCCTCTGCCTTGCCTGAAAACTGGACCATACCATGATACCGACGCTGCAAAAGCAATCGTGTAGTCCAAAACAGCTAGAAAAATAGCAGCAAAGAGTTACGACTGCCCAAACCCAGGCAGTGCCTACGATGGTCCATGCTGTTAAACAGTGCCATGCAACATGAGACATGGACCCTAGACTGAGCATGACGTTGCAGATGCAATAGCATAGTCAGATCCAACACTGGATGCTTGCATTTTGCATCTGCGGTGGCGGTGGAAGCCGGCGGCCCGATCGCCGAGGAGGTCTGCCGATGGAGCTGAGCACGTTGCCGCTGGGTGGAGGCTCTAGTGCATTGCGTGTAGGCCTCAGCATTTGTCGGCTCCACCGGATGACACTCTAGCACCGTCGAGTCTCGTCGTCAGTCATCTGTACGCCAATGTACACAAGCCGGGAGGACACAGCAGAGCACAATCAGAGATGCAAAAAAAAACCAACAGAACATTGACCCATGACCGGAGTGCGATGCACGTCCATGCATATGCAGACATTAATGGTGTACAAGGCATGATACATATGAACGTTGCTCGCAGCAATCACAACACGTGCAAGGTGGCACATGAGGAGTCAACTTGCAACGGGAATGGGGCAAAGTCCCACGGAATGAGTGGCCGCATGAAACTTCGAACGACCGAGAGCCTTGTTCACAAAGTCAGCGCGCTGCCTGTCACTGCCCATGTGGATGACTCCGATCTTACCACGGTCAACCTGGTCACGCACGAAGTGATGCTCAACGTTGATGTGCGTCGTGCGCGCATTGAACACACCTTAGTTCTTGGCGATGGCCTTCGCACTCATGTTCTCACACTGAAGCACCACAGGGGGAATGGATTGACGCAATTCACGTAATAGACGGACAAGCCAGACGCGCTCAGCTGCCTAGCGCCCAGAGCAACATACTCTTCCTCCGCAATGCTACGTGCAATGCAACCATGCATCCCACTATGCTAGGACACGGTAGTGTCCCAATGAGGAAGATGTAGCCGGTGCTACCCTTGTCATTTGGACTCCACGCTGAGTCACTATCTATGTACCCATCGAGCACAATGGACACCTGCTCACGGAAGCACAGACCGAAGCTGGTGGTGGACAAGATGTAGCGCACGCACCGGACGGCTGCCTCTAGTATTTGCTGGAGTAGAGTCTGCAAGAACTGGGCAAGCAGGTTGACAGTGAAGGCAATGTCGGGCCGTGTTGTGGTGGCCAAGTACGTGAGCAAGCCGATGACTCGCAGTTATAGAGTCACGTCGACTGGCTCCCCCAGGTCGCCTAGGTCGTCCACATTGAGGGCGGCCTGTCCTTGAGGAGTCGTGGGCATGGAGGCGGTGCAGACGCCAGTGAGGAGATTAGTTAAACACTCCCCTAGAGCCTTTGTGTGGTGTGCACGATGGATGCAAAGCGTGCGGTAGACAGGGTCACGCACGATCTCCATCCCAGAAAGACAGAGGCCTCGTCGACGTCGTTCATCTTGTAGGCCGAGGAGAGAACGACCTTGGCGGCGTTCACTGCTTCCAGGTCAGGCGAGGCGATCAGAAGATCGTCTACGGAGACGAGGATGGCAGTTAGCGGCGCTGTGGACTGTGAGAGGAACATGGATGGGTCAGCGTCACTTTGAACGTACCCAGTGCATATGAGCTTGCTGGTGATCTCCTGATTCCAGCAGCGAGGCAAACAATTCAGGCCAAACAAGGCCTTCCGTTGCTGGTACATGCAACCGGTGCCATCCGCAAAGCCTGATGGCTGGACCATGTAGATCTCCTCCTCAAGGTTCCTGTTCAGAAACACGTTGTTGACATCCATCTGATAGAGCTCCCAGTTTTCTTGAGCTACCTGGCTCCAAAACGTCAACGTCGTCGTCCTTCGGCCTACAGGGGCAAAGGTCTCAGTGAATTCTACTCCAGGGACCTGGAAGAACCCCTTTGTCGTTAGGCGGGCTTTGTAGCACTTCACCGTGTTGTTTGGTTTGAGCTTCTTGTCGAGAGCCCACTTGGCCTTGACGGCATTGCGGTTCTTCGGCAAGTCCACCAACTGAAAGACGCCGTGCTCACGGATGGCATCAAGCTCAGCCTTGTAGGCAGCTCGCTAGTGCTCCGTGTCAGGAACTAACAAGGGCTCAGGCAGAGTGCTGGGATCGGGAGATGACGGTGGCGCACGGCGTGTGGCCAGGGCATATGCCGAAGAGGGAGGATCGATCGTGACCATGGACTCAGCAGCCTCACTGGCGAGATCATGCTCGTGGACAAGGATTGCCATGCCAGTGGCACAACGAGGGTGAGCCTCCGTGAAGCCACGAGCAATCAGCCCGATGGCCTTCATGCCAGGGTCACCACTTACAACGCTACGCGTGGAGCGAAGTCTGAGCCGCCTGCTTTTGTCACTGTTGGCGGCCGGCGAGGCAAGGCGAGAGGCCAGGTGCCTGCCCTGGAGACTGCTGTCGACATTTGGAGCAGGGCAGAGGCGCTTGCCGGGTGCCCACGTGTATGGATCAGGCGGGACAGGAGCAGGGGCCGCCGCCGACACAAATGCAGGCATGGGGAACACGACAGGCGCATCAATAGAGGACGGTTCGGCCTTAGTGGCCGGGGATGGCTCCGTGCCTGACGCGGACACGTCAACGACCGGGGATAGGAATAGGGAAGGGGACAGATGAGAGCCAGACGCGGACGCAGACGCAGGATCGGGCAAGGCCTCAAACGCGGACGTGGACTCGGACGCAGACTCACACGCAGACTCGGACGAGGGCGGGGGCGTAGAGTCAGAGGCGGTAGAGCAAGTCGCAGATGGGATGAGGTTGAAGGCGACGACAGGCACAGCCCCCGGGGACAACCCCTGGGGTGTCGGCGACGGAGTGACCACACTAGCCGGGGGCAATGAGCCGACCGCGGTATGCACCTCCCCCTCATGACGAGCCGCAGTACACCTAGGGGCATGAACAACACAGTGAGTGTGGATGCAAGCAAGGTTGCAGAATGCGAGATGCTCAAAGAAGAGAGCGTTGTGCGATTCCACGATGCGGCGCCGCTTAGGGTCCCTGAACAGCCAGGCCTTCGACCGCGGAGCCACATTGATGAAGGCGTAGAGGCCTCGCGGAGAGAGCCTGTTCCCTTGTTGCTTCGGTGTGAACCAAATGTAGGCAAGGGAGCCCAAGACACGAGCTAGGTGCAAATCGGCACTATGGCCATACCACATCTCGTAGGGTGTGCGGTGGTCTGGGAGGGGGTTGTGGGGAATGCGGTCCCAGACCCAGGTCATGTTTGCCATGCCCTCGAAGGCAAAGGCCTCAGGCATGACGCTGTCTGCATGCATGGAACGGACCGCATCCTCCATGGTGCAGTTCCAATGCTCCGAGACACCGTCATGCTTGGGGGTGACGGGAGTGGAGAGGTTGTGGAAAACACCTAGCTCGGTGAAGTAGCATGCCATGTTGCCACGAAACTTGCCCCCGCGGTCAGAGAAAAAGGTTTTAAGCACGTGGCGGACCTGGCTTTCAGCCATGACTAGCCAGACGGGGTCAATGATGGCATCGTCACTCTTCTGACGGAGATTGTAAACCCAGCGCATGCGCGTGAAATCATCAGTGGATGTCAGGTTGTAGCGGTCGTGGTCCTCCTGAAACTTGACAAGGAGCAGACCCATGAGTTTAGAGTGGACGAGCTCTAGGGGCCGACAAGCCCTGGAGACTGACTCGGGGTACGTGGACCGGTGTATTTTGCCTTCAGGACAGGACATGCAGTTTGTCGTGGGCGGCGCCTCGAAGGAAGCCGCATCATGACTGAGGGCAAGCTAAGTCCAGATGAGCATTGACAGCCCTTTGGTGGACATGAAAGAGACGTCAATGCACGAGGTGGTGGTGCTCAAGGGGAAGAGCACCAGCGACGTAGACATGCGTAGTGGGAGAGGGAGGAAGGGGAGGAGCACTGACAAGCAACCCGGAGATGTGGTAGAGATCATCAATGACTGTCTCACTAAGGATGCTCTCCTGGGTGTCGGGGACAAAGATGTGAGCATCAGCAGCTGTGTGTGTGATACCCAGGCCCATCTTGGTGCAAGCATGGATAGACAACAAGCTAAGTTCACAATCAGGGACAAAGAGGACATCAGAGATATACATGGGACCAGCCCGCCCGGTGAATTGCACAACCCCAACACCCTGGACAGGGGCCTCATGGCCAGCTGCAGTGCGCATAGAGCAAACGGCACCAACGGGATGCAAGACAAGGAAGGCGTCATGACGACATGTCATGTGATGGATGGTACCAGAGTCAACGACCTGGGTGGCATCGGTGACGCGCGTACAAGGGGTAGCATGGCACTCGGCGATGGCGCAGGGCACGGTAGCAGGGCGCTTGGCGGGCGACGCGAGAAGGCGAGCGCTGGAACACACATGGGACGTATGCAACCAGGACACATCATCAAGACCGTCACGGTCCTTGCATCTCCAAGAGATGAGCACAGTGCGAGAAGCTAGTGCAGCTTGGTGATCGTCCTGTCCCGGTCGGCGAGCGCCTAATCGCGAGGGTCGGTTGGGGTTGTCACTGTGGTAGCGGGCTGCTCTGGGACAGCTGCGGTCGTGGCGGCCGAGCGGGCGGTCGCATCGGACATCTGGCGCAAGCATACCTCGTGCGCCTGATGCAGCCCGCGCGTAACCTTTTCCCAGTCTAGTGGACGGTCCGTGAGGCGAGTGCAGTTGGGGTAGCGGTGATCACCACCATAGTTGAAGCACACGAGTCGGCGGTCCCCAGTGCTCCCGGAGCCACTATTGCCACCACTGTTGGTGTTACTACCACCGTTGTTGCTATAGCTGACGCTGCTTGTGATGGTGCCACCACTAGTCCCACCGGTGCTGTTGCCACCAGAAGATGACCTGCGGCCCTTTCTCCCCAGAGCTGGTGCCGCTGTTGCTGTAGGTGGCGCGGANACCTTTTCCCAGTCTAGTGGACGGTCCGTGAGGCGAGTGCAGTTGGGGTAGCGGTGATCACCACCATAGTTGAAGCACACGAGTCGGCGGTCCCCAGTGCTCCCGGAGCCACTATTGCCACCACTGTTGGTGTTACTACCACCGTTGTTGCTATAGCTGACGCTGCTTGTGATGGTGCCACCACTAGTCCCACCGGTGCTGTTGCCACCAACAGATGACCTGCGGCCCTTTCTCCCGAGAACTGGTGCCGCTGTCGCTGTAGGTGGCGGGGAGGAGGACGTGGCGGCAACTACAACTGAAGCGGTGCTGCTGCGGGGGCAGTTCGCTACGTTCACGCCGGCAACCTCCAAGAAGTGGACAGTGGCTTAGCGCAGCAGCGTCCCGTTGCTCCACATGTCCCTTAGCACAGACTGGTCAAATCCGCTAAAGACGCGTGTGTAGTCGTGAGCTGCGAGGACCCCCTCGCTCATGGCCCACATGCGGAAGCGCGGCTCCCAAGATTTGTAGTCATCACCAATGCGAAAGACTTGTGGGTCCGACTGAAACCACTTGGGTGGCTTGACCATCCGCACGGCGACGGCCGTAGCCACTGCGGGGCCGGTTGGAGAGGAGGCAACCCCCTTGCTCAGACGAGCCCGCAGAGCCAGCTCCTCAAAGCTAAGAGGGCGGCAAGCTATTCCTAGGCAAAGATCAGCGCTGGAGCCCGTGCCCTGGAGGGCGGCTTTTGCTTCACGTGCTCTACGACGTGCCTCCAGGCATAGGAGGCATGCATGCAACAACTCCTCCTCACCCTCATCCCCAGAGTCTGAGAAGGTCTCAGCTACCTCGTCAGCACGATTGCCGTGGGCAAGGTGGTCCTCGCACAGGTCTGCTGTCTGTCGCTGGTGCTGGGGCAGTAAGCCCCTCATCAGGTCTTACAGCTCAGCAACCTGCTTCGTCAACGTCTGGAAGCACTCCGCCTGCACGTCCGCCAGCGCGCGCACCTGGCGTGCCAAGGTTGTCAGGCTGGTTGGCCGCTGCTGCTGCTGTTGCTGTTGCGGCTGCTGCTGCTATGGCTGCTGCTACTACGACTTCTGCTACTGCTATTGCTGTTGTTGCTGCTGTTGTTGCTGTTGCTTCTGCCGCTGTGGTGACGTTGATGGCGGCAGGCGCTCGTCGCTGACAGAGCTGTCCTCAGCAGCAGCGTCGGTGGTGGTGCTAGCAAGGGTTTGCTTGATGGCTGGGCATTGCTGCTCAGTATGGGTCCAGACTTCAATGTTCTTTGAATCACAAACTGTTGGCGTTTGTCAATGATTTGAAACGCTAATAACAAACAATGTTTCAGCCAAACATTTGACAAAGTGTTGGTGCTGATGTCATCACTTACAACGATGCCATCAGCTTGAAGGTTGTGTAATTGAAGCGAAACTTGGAGTGATTATGTACCAAAGGATGATGAATGCAATGGCGTTGTTTTTTTCTTTTTTTAAGGCAAAACATCACCGTTTTCTTTTCAGCCCAAAACCAGGAAAAATATAGATGTGAGAGAGTTGTTTCATTTCCTGGAGCCTACACCGCATGAGCTAAGATGGGAGTGGCAGCGATGGATTGAATTTTGCAAGAGCTATCTAACAAGCTCTTACACGCCAAAAACGGTGGTCAAATGAAGTACTTACACTATGTCACGTTCGGAGGGGGTGGTATGTGCGACCTGAGTGAAGCTTTTGGGACCCTTCATAGTCCCCTTCTCAACATCACATGCCTCAACTGCTGCTGTAGAGGGTAAGGAAACCCTTGGCCGCCCCGTGGTGGTGGCATGGTGATGCACCGACAAGGGTGTCTCCGCTGCTGCAATCTGTTGCGGTGGGTCACCGTGGGTTGGTGGGCTCTCCCAGGACCGTGGCTTTAGCTGTGACTCTCACTGCTGCTACCAATACTGTGTCTCTGTTACGCAGCTCAGTGAGAAATGCCTCGCCGCTCTGATACCATGACAAGATGCATGCAAGCAGGTGATAAGTAGTAGGGCAGAAATCAATTGCAAGGGTCATACTAGCAAGAGGCATCAACACGTTTGGCTGCAAGCAATCTGCAATGAGAGAGATAGAGGTGAGAGAGAGAGAGAGAGAGAGAGAGAGAGAGAGAGAGAGAGAGAGAAA
>SZWC01009684.1:1295-21887 GCA_023375785.1 Penium margaritaceum
CGCACACACACACACACACACACACACACACATACACACACACACACACACACACACACACACACACACACACACACACACACACACACACACACACACACATACACACACATACACACAAACATGTATAGGTATACATATGCACGTGCAGATGTACCCATGTAAGAACACACACAAATGCGCACGCCCGCTGCCGCTGCTTTTGCCGTTGGCGCTGAAAAAGGTCGAAAATTCTGTCTCGCCACACAAGAACGTGTGCTGATATAACACTTTCCGGCCACAGTAGCTCAAGGGTGAAGTCCTCCACTACTTTGAAAAAATTTTCTGGACAAAGAAAACCCAAAGGAACTACACAGAAAGCAAACCAGTCATAAAAACATTAATTTTCGTTGTTGATCCCAACAGTGGTCCAAACTCGCCAGCTACATCCAAACCACCTGTCCTTGGAGTTCACAGGATGGAACGACTTAGGAAGTGCCAGTCAAATCTGGGGCTCTCTTGAGTGCTAGAGATGACTGGTCCCACACGCATGCATTTTGAAGCTCCTCCATTTCCATGTTGAGTTGTTGGAGCAGATGGACGTTGAGGCTCTCAAGTCCCGACAGCTTTCAGTCCAGGTCTTCATTCATGCGAGCCTCTTGACCGGTGCCTCCTATCATGCCACGTGTCATCCCGGCAGGCCACGGCAGAGGAAAAGGGTTCGCCAAGCGTGAGGGATCAGTTGCCAGGTTGGCCGTCGAGATCATCGGTGCTGTGTATTTTTCCTGCAAAAGATGCTGCTGCTGTCTGGTTTTCCTGGAGAGCATCATTGACCACATGCTGCTGATCCTCTATCACCGGGGTTTTTGTCGGTTACTGCTGCTTTTCGCCGTGTTTTCTTGCTCCATTCACTATTGTTGATAGGAGGTCCATAAATTTCTGAACGGTAGAGATGCACTTGAGTCTCGTGCAAGGTTTCCACCTTGTGGCTAATGCACGGGCTTCCCCTCAAGCACCACTATGCTATGATACCAAGTGTTACGCTGAATGGAACATGTCTTGTTCACATTGATGAGGTGTGAAGCAGAAGATTATGTGAAAAATTGGTGAAATTGGATGGTTCTTATTTTGTAGTAGGCATTCTTCCATGAAATCTTTTGAGCATATCGAGCACATATATACAACGCCAAGAAATAAAATGAGGCACATGTTGGGTTTTGGACACTCGAGTTGAGCGACGTGTGCAACACCACAACGTGTATAGTCCCTTCAAGAAAATCCATCGAGAAGTTGTAATATTTTGAGAATATCGAGGTGTAGCTTTATACAACCATTGTGAATATGATTGAATAGTATTGAAACATCGATACGGCTTCCAACACTTATGTCGAACCCTCTAGAAAGGTTATGCTGTTCGGCCACGGGTATTTTGGCTACCAACCCCGAAGGTCAGGACAGGTATCCAGAATGCCCTCGGCCAAACAGCGTGAACATCCTAAGTTCAACACACAGTGAGATTTTGCGTTGATTTTCTCCATCTCCATAAGCATCATTATCACCAATCTCTCTACCCCCTCACTGCATCTTCTTCTCAACCCACCCTCTCGCGCCGCCTCATCCGCCCCAAAGCACCTTCACACACTCCCTCTATAGTAGTCTCCTCTTCTACTTCATCTACCTCATCAGCTTCAACTGCTTCATCATCCTTGTCTGTCGCTGCCTCAACCTCATCATTATCATTCTTCATAATTTCTTCATTCATATCATCCCTTCTCCTCCTCCTCCTCCTCCTCCTCATCATCATCATCATCATCATCATCATCATCATCATCATCATCATCATCATCATCATCATCATCATCATCATCATCATCATCGAGGATCTACTAAGGAGTAGATTGCAAATTGTCTCATGGAAAACGGTGCACTATGGAGTGAGTAAGGGTCAAATATGGCGGGCGGCCATACTAAAAATAACACAAGTGTTGGAGTAAGGGGAGGTCCCCCTCTTACGGGTGAGGATCGCTAGTCGATCCTCACCCAGCCGCCGGCCAGCGAAGCTCGCCGGCGACCTGCAAAGAGCGAGGGCAAAGCCCTCGCTCGCCCCCTTGAAGTTGGGTTTTCGAACTCAAATAACCCGAGGGCTCCTAAGCACACTCATGCAACAAATAAGCCTATAGTTGTCCTGAAAAGTCTCGGAACGAGGGATTAATCTAGATTCACTCAAGATTTGCATCGAAATGCTGTTAAACCAGGTCAGCAGTGTGAGAGCAGCTTAGTAGGACGAGGCAACAGGCCACGTGGCCAGGGTGAAGACGAGCACACAGGGGCACGAATCCCGGAATGTTGTGACAAAACGAAAGGATCCCATGCGCTCACGGTGCATCACCTCCACTCCCGGGACCAACGTGTCCTGCGCACTCACGACCACAATCAATATATGTACATAGAAATTAACACGCCCCCTTGGACGGGAGTGCGGCAGGTTTGCAACCCAGTTGATGCAGTTGAAACAGGAGAGAAGGAGAAGGGAGGGCACGGACCTGCCCGGTCGTATCACCTGTATCGCGACGACTTGCACCCAGGCTGAAAACTTCCGCAGCGCACACAGTTCGCCCGTGCGCCCACTCCATCATCAGCCGTTCATTCCTCCTTCCTTTTCATCATCTGGTTGCTAGTCTCTCATTCGTCAGCAGCATTCCTCCTTTCTACTCATCCCATGTAACACCACCTCCTCTCTCTCACTACTCCCCTCTCACTCTCGAAGAACTCTGCCCCGAAGACATCAGATCGACACAAACCGACATCTCCTCCCGGCAGCTTTCAACAGTTCCTTCCATCTCCTCTCCTCTCTCCATCTTTAGCACCATCCTCAGCAGGGCAAACCTGCTTTGCTGCGCTGGTGAGCAGACATCAGCAACTGCCACATCCGCTAATGATCAACATCATGGCAGCACAAGCCCTCAACTGGATACACATTCCCTTTCTCGATCAGTTGGGAGAAAACATCTACGACTGGTATGGTGGCATACAAGTCAAGACAAGGCAATCATTTCTCCACGGGTATCAATTCTCCCTCCTTCTAGAAGGCGTTTATGAAAACCCTGGGTGTCCTCCAAGGGCATACACAACAATCCTTCAGGACATCAAAAGGTGCCTTTACCACACCACCCATACTGTCAACCACAGAATCATCGACGAAGTATCACTTGTCGCAGCCATGTGGCACACTCGTGTGACAGCAGCGTGGAACCCAAATCTCTGCAATGTGATTGTCCTATCCCTCCGTCGAGTGGTTAATCCCCCCCATCAGGCAATGACACCTGGACACTGAGGCCCTCTAGGCACTCAGGAATTCATATCTTGTTGGACGCAGCGGGGCTGTCAGAAATATGACTCTGAAAAGATTCTCTTCGTAATAAACACCCCTCGGACAATCCGAGCTCTTGATATAGGTTCAGGTCTCGCACCGAACCTCCTCGGCAACAGTTGGTTGGTCACGACCGTTCCACCATATTCGAGCCGCCCCTAATAAGCGATCACGTCGCCACGCGTACGGCTAGCAGAAAGAAGCTGTTAATGCTTGTTTTTCCTCTTCTGAATGAATGTATAGAGGATATTCATACCCTCCCAAGTTTAACCCAGAATAACCATTTCCTTCCTGTTCGCCTTTGGTTCCGTGGCTTTGCCGCCATGTCTTTGCTCTGCTCGCTCACTACTCATTCTGCCCTCGCCATCCACTCTCAGCTCAAGACTCGTCGTTCCATCACTTCCGCTCTTTCGTCCAATCCTCATCAATCCATCACTCTCGCTTTGCTTCAACTCTCTCTCGTTCAGCTACCTGTCTACCTTGGACCTCTGTCTGGCGCATCACTTCTCTTCCAGCTCCTGCGACTAGCTCCTAGTGACATCTCTCACTCCCCAGCTACTGTCATCCATCTGACGTACTTCTGCTTGTCCCATTGCTTCTGCCTGCTTCTGCCATTACCGTCCCCGCTCATTGCATTCTTCTAACACTTGCACCCTAGTTGTGTCCTAGTTGCACCCTAGTTGCGCCCTAGCTGCACCCTACTTGCACCCTTGTTGATCCCTAGTTGTGACCTAATTATGCCCTACTTGCGCCCTTGTTGCATCCTAGTTGCGCCCTAGTTGCGCCCTACTTGCACCCAACTTGCGCCTTACTTGTGCCCTGTTTGCACCCTAATTGTGCCCTAGTTGCACCCTTCTTGCGCCCTAATTGGACCATTGTTGCATCCTAGTTTTGCCCTAGTTTCACACTAGTTACGCCCTACTTTTGCACAAGGTACGTCCTACTTGCACCCTAGTTCCACCCTAGTTGCACCTCAGTTGGGCACAAGCTACGCCCTAGTTACACCCCAGTTACACCATAGTTACACCCTAGTTACACCCTACTTGCGTCCTACTTGCGCCCTATTTGTACCCTACTTGAGTCCTAGTTGCGCCCAACTTGCACCACAGTTTTACGTCCTAGTTCCTTTCTAGTTGTGCCTCAGCTGGGAACTAGTTATGCCCTAGTTATAGCATAGTTGAACCCTACTTGTGCCCTATTTGCTCCCTAGTTGTGCCCTCCTTGCGTCTTAATTACGTCCTACTTGCGCCCTAGTTGCACCGTAGTTGCGCCCTAGTTGCGTCCTAGTTGCGCCTCGGTTGGGCACTAGCTATGCCCTTGTTGTGCCCTAGTTGCGCTCTAGTTGCACCGTAGTTGCGCCCTACTGGCACCCTATTTACACCCTACTTCCATCCTAGTTGTGCCCTACTTGCACCCTGGTTACGTCCTAGCTGCGCCCTAGTTGCGCCCTAGTTACGTCCCAGTTGTGTCAGTTGGGAACTAGCTATGCCCTAGATGCATCATTGTTGTGCCCTAGTTGCGCCCTAGTTGCGCCCTAGTTGCATCCTACTTGTGTCCTACTTGCGCCCTAGTTTCGCTAAAGTTGCACCCTACTTGCACCCTACTTATGCCCTACTTGCGTCCTTATTGCACCCTAGTTGCACCCTACTTGCACCCTATGTACGCCCTACTTGTGCCCTAGTTGCGTCCTAGTTGCACCCTAGTTGCAACCCACTTGCATCCTACTTGTAGCCTAGTTGCGCCCTAGTCACGTCCTAGTTGCACCCTAGTTGCGCCCTAGTTGCACCCTACTTGCATCCTAATTGTGCCCTACTGGCGCCCAACTTGCGCCCTAGTTGCACCCTAGCTGCACCCTAGTTGTGCCCTACTTGCATCCTACTTACGCCCTACTTGCAACCTAGTAGCACCCTAGTTACACCCTAGTTGTGCTCTGCTTGCGTCCTACTTGTGCCCTACTTGCGCCCTACGTGCGCCCTACTTGCGCCCTACTTACGCCCTACTTGCACCCGAGTTGCGCCCTAATAGCGCCCTAGTTTCGACTCAGTTGGACACTTGCTACGCCCTAGTTGCACACTAGTTGCACCCTAGTTGTGCCCTACTTGCACCCTACTTGCGCCCTACTCGCGCCCTAGTTGTGCCCTAGCGGAGCCCTACTTGTGCCCTAGATGCGCCCTACTTGCGCCCTAGTTGTGCCCTAGTTGTGCCATAGTTGCGCCCTAGTTGCGCCTCAGTTGGCCACTAGCTACGCCCTAGTTGCACCCTACTTGCACCCTAGTTGCGTCCTACTTGCATCCTACTTGCAGCCTTCTTGCGTCCTAGTTGCGCCCTAGTTGCACCCTAGTTGCGCCCTAGTTGTGCCTCAGATGGACACTAGCTTAGCCCCAGTCGTGTCCTTGTTCCGCCCTAGTTGCACCAAAGTTGCGTCCTACTTGCGCTTTACTTACGCCCTAGTTGCACCCTAGTTACGCCCTAGATGCGCCCTAGTTTGTACTCTACTTGCATCCTACTTGCGCCCTACTCGCGTCCTAGTTGCACTCTAGTTACGCCCTTGTTGCGTCCTATATGCGCCCTACTTGTGTCCTTCTTGTCCCCTATTTGCATACAAGTTGCGCCCTAGTTGTGCCTACTTATAACCTAGTTGTGCGCTACTTGCACCTTAGTTGCACCCTAGTTACACCCTACTTGCGTCCTACTTGCACCCTACTTTCACAGTACTTGCGTCCTAGTTGCGCCATATTTGCGGCCTAGTTGCGCCCTACTTGCACCCTAGTTATACCCTAGTTTCATCGTAGTTGCGCCCTAGTTATGCCTCAATTGGGCACTAGCTATGTCCTAGTTGCGACCTAGTTGCACCCTAGTTACGTCCTAGTTTCCTCCTAGTTGCGCCATACGTGCGCCCTTGTTGCTTCCTAGTTGTACCCTAGTTACACCCCAGTTACACGCAAGTTGCGCCCTAGTTGTACCCTAGTTGCCCCTCAGTTGGGAACTACCTACGTCCTAGTTACGCCCTAGTTGTGCCCTAGTTGCGCCCTACTTAAGCCCTACTCGTGCCATATTTGTACCCTAGTTATTCCCTAGTTGCGCCCTAGTTGCGCCTCAGTTGGACATTGGCTACGTCCTTGTTACACTGTAGTTGCATCCTAGTTGCGCCCTAGTTGCGTCCTAACTGCGCCATAGTTGCGCCCTACTTGCGCCCTACTTACACCCTAGTTGCGCCCTAGTTGTGCCCTAGTTGCGCCCTACTTGCGCCCTACTTGCGCCCAAGTTGCGCCTTCCTTACATCCTAATTGTGCCATAGTTGTACCCTACTTGCGCCCTACTTGGGCCCTAGTTGTGCCCTAGTTGCGCCCTAGTTGCGCCCTACTTGTGCCATACTTGCGCCATAGTTATGCCCTAGTTACATCCTAGTTACGTCCTAGTTGTGCCCTACTTGCGCCCTACTTGCGCCCTACTTGCGCCCTACTTGCACCCTAGTTGTACCCTAGTTGCGCCTCAGTTCGACACTAGCTACACCCTAGTTGTACCCTAGTTGTGTCCTAGTTGCACCCTAGTTGTGCCCTAGTTGCGTCCTACTTGCACCCTACTTGCGTCCTACTTGTGCCCTAGTTGCGTCCTAGTTACACCCTAGTTGTGCCCTACTTGTGTCCCACTTGCACCTTACTTGTACCCTATTTGCACCCTAGTTGCGTCCTAGTTACACCCTACTTGCACATTAGTTGCGTCCGAGTTGCACCCTTGTTGTGCCCTACTTGCACCCTACTTGCGCCCTACTTGTGCCCTAGTTGCGCCCTAGTTGTGCCCTAGTTACACCCTACTTACACCCTACATGAGCCCTAGTTGCGCCCTAGTTGCACCCTAGTTGTACCCTAGTTACGCTCTACTTGCGTCATACTTGCACCCTACGTGCGCCCTACTTGCGCCCTAGTTGTGCCCTACTTGCACCCTACTCGCGCCCTAGTTGCGCCCTAGTTGCGCTCTAGTTGCACCCTAGATGTGCCCTAGTTGCGCCCTAGTTGCGCCCTAGTTGCGTCCTAGTTGCGTCTCAGTTGGCCACAAGGTACGCCCTAGTTGCGCCCTACTTGCACCCTACTTGTGCCCTACTTGCACCATACTTGTGCCCTAGTTGAGCCCTAGTTGCACCCTAGTTCCGCCTTAGTAGCGCCTTAGTTGGACACAAACTAAGCCATAGTTGCGCCTTAGTTCCGTCCTAGTTGCGTCCTAGTTGTGCCCTAGTTGCGTCCTAGTTGTGCCCTACTTGTGCCCTACCTGCGCCCAAGTTACACCCTAGTTACATCCTAAATATGCCATACTTGCACCCTACTTGCGCCCTACTTGAGCCCTAGTTGCGCCCTAGTTGCACCCTAGTTGTGCCCTACTTATGCCCTACTTGCGCCCTAGTTATGCCCTAGTTGCATCCTGGTTTCGCCCTATTTATGCCATACTTACGCCCTACTTGCGCCCTACTTGCGTCCTACTTGCGCCCTAGTTGTGCCCTACTTGCGCCCTAGTTGCGCCCTAGTTACGCCTCAGTTTGGCACTAGCTACGTCCTAGTTGTACCCTAATTGTGCTCTAGTTGCACCCTAGTTGCGCCCTAGTTGCGTCCTACTTGCGTCCTGCTTACGTCCTACTAGTGCCCTGGTTGTGTCCTAGTTACACCCTAGTTGTGCCCTACTTGCATCCTTCTTGCGCTCTACTTGCACCCAAGTTACGCCCTAGTTACGTCCTAGTTATGCCATACTTGCACCTTACTTGCGCCCTACTTGGGCCCTAGTTGCGCCCTAGTTGCGTCCTAGTTACGCCCTACTTATGCCATACTTGCGCCCTAGTTATGCCCTAGTTGCATCCTAGTTACGCCCTAGTTGTGCCCTGCTTGCGTCCTACTTGCACCCTACTTGTGTCCTACCTGTGTCCTAGTTGCGTCCTACTTCTGTCCTAGTTGCGTCCTCGTTGTACCCTAGTTGTGCTCTAGTTGTCCACTACTTGTACCCTACTTGCGCCCTACTTGTGCCCTAGTTGTGCCCTAGTTGCACCCTAGTTACACCCTACTTGCGCCCTAGTGGCATCCTAGTTGCATCCTAGTTGTGCCCTACTTGCGCCCTAGTTGTGCCCTAGTTGCGCCCTAGTTGCGCCTCAGTTGGGCACTAGCTACGCCCTAGTTGCACCCTAGTTGTGCTCTAGTTGCACCCTAGTTGTGCCCTAGTTGTGTCCTACTCACGCCCTACTTGCGTCCTACTTGTGTCCTAGTTGCGTCCTAGTTGCATCCTAGTTGTGTCCTACTTGCGCCCTACTTGCGCCCTACTTGTGCCCTCGTTGCGCCCTAGTTGCACCCTAGTAGCACCCTACTTGCGCCCTAGTCGCATCCTAGTTGCACCCTGTTCGTACCCTACTTGCATCCTATTTGCACCGTAGTTGCGCCGTAGTTACACCCTAGTTGCACCCTTGTTACACCCTACATGCGCCCTAGTTGCACCCTAGTTACACCCTAGTTGCACTATACTTGTGTCCTACTTGCGCCCTACATACGCCCTACTTGCGCCCTAGTTGCGCCCTACTTACGGCCTACTTGCGTCCTAGTTGCACCCTAGTTGCGCCCTAGTTTCAACTCAGTAAGGCACTTGCTACTTCCTCGTTGTGCCCTAGTTGCGCCCTAGTTGTGTCCTACTTGCGCCCTACTTGCACCCTACTCGCATCCTAGTTGCACCCTAGTTGCATCCTTGTTGTATCCTAGATGCGCCCTAGTTGCACCCGAGTTACGCCCTACTTATGCCCTACTTGCGCCCTAGTTATGCCCTAGTTGCATCCTAGTTGCGCCCTATTTGCGCCCTACTTACGTTCTACTTGCGTCCTACTTGCGTCCTACTTACGCCCTAGTTGCGCCCTAGTTGTTCCCTAGTTGCACCCTAGTTGTGCCTCAGTTGGGCATTAGCTACGCCCTAGATGCACCCTAGTTGTGCTCTAGTTGCACCCTAGTTGTACCCTAGTTGCGTCCTTCTTACACCCTACTTGTGTCCTACTAGTGCCCTAGTTGCGTCATAGTCGCACCCTAGTTGTACCCTACTTGTAGCCTACTTGCGCCCTACTTGCGCCCTCATTGCAACCTAGTTCCGCTCTAGTTGCACCCTACTTGCGCCCTAGTTGCATCCTAGTTGCACCCTAGTTCTGCCCTACTCGCGCCCTACTTGCGCCCTACTTGCGCCATACTTACACCCTAGTTGTACCCTAGTTGCGCCCTAGTTGCACCCTAGTTACTCTCTACTTGCGTCCTACTTGTACCCTACTTGCATCCTACTTGCGCCCTAGCTGTGCCCTACTTACGCCCTACTTGCGCCCTAGTTGCACCCTAGTTGTACCCTAGTTTCGGCTTAGTTGGGCACTAGCTACACCCTAGTTGCGCCCTAGTTGGACCCTAGTTGTGTCTTACTTACGCCCTACTTATGCCCTACTCGCGCCCTAGTTGCGCTCTAGTTGCGCCCTAGTCTTGCCCTAGATGTACCCTAGTTGTGCCCTATTTGCACCCTATTTACGCCCTAGTTGAGCCCTAGTTGCGCCTCAGTTGGCCACTAGCTACGTCCTAGTTGCGTCCTACTTGCGCCCTAGTTGCACCCTACTTGCGCCCTACTTGCACCATACTTGCGCCCTAGTTGCGTCCTAGTTGCACCCTAGTTGCAACCTAGTTGTGCCCTAGTTCCGCCTCAGTTCGGCACTAGCTAAGCCCTAGTTGCGCCCTAGTTCCGCCCTAGTTGCGTCCTAGTTGCGTCCTAGTTGTGCCCTAGTTGCGTCCTACTTGCGCCCTACTTATGCCCTAGTTACGCCCTGTTAGAAGAATGCAAGAGCGCAGACGGTAATGGCAGAAGCAGGAAGAAGCAATGGAACATGCACGAGTACGTCAACAGAGTGACAGAAGCCCGAGCAGTCCCAAGGAGATAGTTGTAGAGCTTGCGGATACGCGAAACACTGAAGATGTGAGGTAGACAGAAGTTATTGAGAGAAAGTGAGAGCAAGGTAAGTGATGGGTCGGCGAGTGTTGAGCGAAGGAGCGAGATTGACGGAGCGAAGAGCTGCAAGTTGGGAGTGGTTGTCGAAGGCGAGATGGGTAATGGGCGGTTTTGCCGCCGTGTCCTTGCTCTAAAGAGCAAGGAACGGCGGCAAAACCGCGGAACCAAAGGGGAACAGGATGAGAAGAACTGTTCTGGTTAACTTGAGAGGGAATGAAAATCCTCCATGTATGCAACAGAATAGGACAAAAATGCATCAACGGCTTCCTTTGCGCTAGCCGGACGCGCTTGCGAAGCAACCACTTATTAGGGGATCACTCGGTAGAAAGTCCGTTGGTCGGTCGATGGTTGTCAATGGCTAGCCTGATTTATCACCGAGGTGGTTCCTGGTCAGGATGGAACCGGTATTGAGAGTGCTTGGAATATCCAAGCGAGAGGAGTCAATGTGGTCATCTTCTGAATTCTGACACCCCCCGTGAAGATGACCAGTGTGTGTTGTCCCTGAGTTTGAATGTGTCTCAGGGAACATCTGTAAACTGGAGGTGGTGGAAAGGGAAGAGAGGCCAAGGTAGGCCAAGGAGGAGGCAGTGGCAGCTGATCCATTGATATTTGACAGGGCGAGTTGGTGCATAGATGATGAAGGTGATACCCATGAGTGCATCTCTGGTCAATGGTGTGGAACACCTTGTCCAATGGGTCAGTGCCTGAGCAGTGGTTTTGGAGGATGTCGTGAAAGGGTGTATCAGTGGTGAGGTAGAGAAGTCCAAGGATTAATTCTTGGAACCAATGATCCCAGTAGAGTTCTAGGGATGCACTGGTGGGGAAATCTGTTTGGGTTAGTCCGTTGAAGGGCCGGAAATGAGAACGTCTTCCATATTGCTGTGGTCCGTGGCGATGTATTGAATCATGTTCTTCCAGATAGGGCCCCATTCTGAGAGATTGGGGTGTCCTTGTTCGTTGAAGTGGAGAATGCGTGAGGGTTCGATGATGGAGACAACTCCGGAGAGCGTTTCTCGGACCCAGTGTGTCATGATAGGCGGTTGACTATAGAACCACCCAGTAGGGGCGATGATGTCCTTTTGGTTGTTGATTAGGGAGGTAAAATACAGTGAGGGGAAGATGATGCCTAGTTTTGGATGCCGATGAAGAAAGATGGGCACAGAGGTGAAGTGCGAGTGCTGTAGAAGTATTTTGAAGTGAGTGCAGGTCGCTGTGGAGCAGGTGATTGGCCGGGCGGGTCTGGGCAGATGATGAGAGTGGATGAGGAGTGGCGAGATGATGTTGATGATGTGGGTGCAGGGCCGAATCCAAGTGCGTTGAGGATGTTTCGGCGTGGGTGCAGGTCTTTGCGCAACGGGCGATGCGACCGGGCGGATCTGTGTGCCGAGAAGATGATGAAAGCGGAAGATGGCGGAGGAACAACTGATGGCGGAGTGGGCGCAGGGGCAAAACCACGTGCGCTGCAGAAGTTTCGGCGTGGGCGCTGGTTGTCGCGCAACGGGCAATTCGACCGGGCGGATCCAGGGTGCCGAGCGGAGAACGATGCGGAGGCGAATGATCAAATGATGACAGAGTGGGCGCAGGGGCGAAACCACGTGCGCTGCTGATCTTTAGTGGAGTAGAATGCAGCAAGGGGAAGGCACAGGCCAACGCGCCGTGAGAAATCTGCTGCTGGCGTGTGTGCAGGCTGTTGCGAAACGGACAGCTAGCTCGTGCAGGTCCTTGTGCTGGTAGCAGATGCTGATGATTTGCTGATGATGGAGGCGGAAGCTGATAACAAGGAAGTGGGCGCAGGGGCGGAACCTTGTGCGCTGCAAAACAATGCTGAAGACGATGAAGCGGAGGCTGATGACAACCGGGTCGGAGAAGGCAGAGGAATTTGAGATGAGGCTGATGCAAAGGTAGACTGGAGAAGGCGATGGATGCTGATGGGAAATGAGGAGGAAGTGCGGAGGCTGAGGGCGACGCGAGATGAATTTGACGAAGCAGTGACCATAGGAGACGAAGAAGTGAGGGAGGCGGCAGTAGGCGCAGGCAAAGAAACCAGCTGCTCTGATGTCAGGAGAGTGACGGCTTGTTCCCTTGTTGGCTCGAAGTGTGAGCAAGAAGGCTGGTGGTTTCCGATATCCTGGCAGCGAAAGGAAGTCGGGTGCAGCAGAGGAAGTCGTGAGGTAGGTAGTGACGCTGGTCCGTTGATGTCAGGAGAGTGACAGCTTGTTCCCCAGTTGGCTCGCAACAGGAGCAGGAAGACTGGTGGTGTCCGATGTCCTAATGGCTGATGGCAATCTGCTGCTACTGACGACGCGAGAAAGCGGTGCGAGGATGCGGCTCGGTGCGATGGATGCGAGGAAGCTGATGTGGATGGGGCAGATGGAGTAGATGAGATAGGTAAAGCAGATGAGGACTACGGAAGTACTTGCGAAGGCTGAGATGATGAGGGGCAGCAGGCAGCGAGCGGCAGGAAGCTTCAAGGAAGATGGCGGCAGGCGGCGGCCTCGAGAGCTTCTTATGTCTGCTATCGATGTCGTGTCACCAAATGTGGGCCACGGGCACGGATTTGCGCACAGGGCTTGATCAGGATGACAGAAAATTTCTTCAGCTTGAGGAGCAATCGGAGTGGTGCTGTTGATGTCAGCTGCTGACGAAGCTGTGAGGCACGAAGTGGCGGTGGCAGTGGTAGATGAATCTTGGACAGAGGAGTAAGGAAATGGCGGCGGCGAAGCGATGACCAGGTCACGGGGCACCAGGTGATGTTACCTGAGGCTCTGATACCATGTCAGAAGAATGCAAGAGCGTAGACGGTAATGGCAGAAGCACACAGAAGTAATGGAACATGCACGAGTACGTTAACAGAGTGATGGAAGCCCGAGCGGTCCCGAGGAGTTAGTTGCAGAGCTTACGGAGACACAAAACAATGAAGATGCGAGGTAGATAGAAGTTATTGAGAGAAAGTGAGAGCAAGGTAAGTGATGGGTCGGCGAGTGTTGAGCGAAGGAGCGAGAGTGACGGAGCGAAGAGCTGCAAGTTGGGAGTGGTTGACGAAGGCGAGATGGGTAAAGGGCGAGCAGAGCGAGGACACGGCGGTGAAACCATGGAACAAAAGGGGAACAGGATGAGAAGAACTGTTCTGGTTAACTTGGGAGGGAATGAACATCCTCCATATATGCAACAGAACAAGACAAAAATGCATCAAGGACTTCCTTTGCGCTAGCCGGACGCGCTTGCGAAGCAGCCACTTATTAAGGGATCACTCGGTAGAAAGTCCGTCGGTCGATCGATGGTTGTCAACGGCTAGCCTGATTTATCACCGAGGTGGTTCTTGGTCGGGACTGAACCGGTATTGAGAGTGCTTGGAATATCCAAGCGAGAGGAGTTGATGCGGTCATCTTCTGAATTCTGACACGCCCTAGTTGCGTCCTTGTTTGTTCCCTACTTGCGCCCCACTTGCGTCCTAGTTGCGCTCTAGTTACGCCCTAGTTGTGCCCTACATGCGTCCTATTTGTGTCCTACTTGCCCCCTAGTTGCGTCCTAGTTGCGACCTAGTTGTGCCCTACTTGCGCCCTACTTGCACACAAGTTGTGCCCTAGTTGTACCCTACTTGCGCCCTAGTTGCGACATACTTGCGCCCTAGTTGCAACATACTTGCACCCTAATTGTACCCTACTTGCGTCCTAGTTTTTCCCTAGTTGCACCCTACTTGCGTCCTACTTGCGCCCTACTTTCACCGTAATTACACCCTAGTTCCACCCTACTTGCGCCCTATTTATACACTCATTGTGTCCTAGTTGCGCCCTAGTTGTGCCTCAGTTGGGCACTAGTTATGTCCTAGTTGCGACCTAGTTGCACCCTAGTTACGCCCTAGTTACATCCTAGTTACACCGTACGTGCGCCCTAGTTGCGCCCTAGTTATGCCCTAGTTGCATCTTAGCTTCACCCTAGTTGCGCCCTAGTTTCACCCTAGTTGCCCCTCAGTTGGGCACTAGCTACGCCCTAGTTGGGCCCTAGTTACGCCCTAGTTGCGCCGTACTTGTGCCCTACTTGTTCCCTAGTTGTGCCCTAGTTTCGCCCTAGTTGTGCCTTAGATGCGCCTCAGTTGGGCACTAGCTACGCCCTTGTTGCGCCGTAGTTGTACCCTAGTTGCGTCCTAGTTGCTTCCTAGTGGCGCCCTAGTTGCGCCCTACTTGCGCCCTACTTGCACCCTAGTTGCGCCCTAGTTGCGCACTAGTTGCGCCCTTGTTTCATCCTACTTATGTCCTACTTGCGCCCAAGTTGCGCCCTAGTTACGTCCTAATTGTGCCATACTTGCGTCCTACCTACGCTGTACTGCGTATCCTAACTGCGCCTCTCCACTTATGGCACAAACTTGGATGACACCAGCTTCAGCAGCTTCTCGTACAAAGTGGTATTCGGTATTGATATGCTTGGTGCGTGGATGCAGTACGCCATCATTGGCAGCAATGCGGCATGCAGCAGAGTTGTCGCTATACAATGACACAGCAGGCACCTCAAAGCTCAATTCTTGCAACAGGCATGCCAGGCAGATGCCCTCACATGCCGCCTCGCCCAATGCCATGTACTCAGCTTCAGCAACACTCCGTTCCACACAAGACTGCCTTGCACTGCACCAAGACACAGGTGTACCCCATACGCAAAACACATAACCACCACGGCTGCGGGCTGCACAATCGCACGCAAAATCGCTGTCACAATAGCCATCAAGCATTGGGTCCTGAGATGAAGTAAACACCAGTCCAATCTCAGCCGTGTGTAGCACATAACGCAGAATCTTGAGCAATGCTTTATGATGCGTACTGCATGGTTGTTGGCTGAACTGGGCAAGCACATGAACAGCACACAATATATCCGGTCGCGTGGTTGTGGCCAGGTATGACAGGCTGCCCGTGATCTGTCTATACAGAGTGGGATCAGTTGCCGGTCCATAGTCCGTTGTCCGTGCATCCAGCAGATGAGCATAGACATCTGGGCTCATGGGTGAATGCTGTGGTGGTAGATGTTGCACAAGGTGTTTGAACCGTGTGATCAGATGTGTAATGAATCATCCTTGATGCAGTGCAAGTGTTCGTGCTGGTCTGTTCCTAGCTATGGTCATGCCCAGAAAATTTTGTGCATCACCCAAATTCATCATGCGGTAGTGCGCGGTGAGCAGTGCTTTGGTTTGTGCTATGAGTCTGGATGAAGGGGACAAGATCAACAAGTCATCCACATAGACAAGCAGAGCGCCTGGTACACCACCCTCCCATCGCAGAAACAGCGAGGGATCACAGATGCTTTGTGTAAACCCACCATATTCTAGTGTGCTTCAGATCTCCTTGTTCCAACACCTTGGAGCTTGTTTGAGACCATAGAGAGCTTTCAGAAGTAACCACACCCGGTCGGTACCATCATCAAAACCTTCTGGTTGTTTGACAAACAGTTCCTCTTCAAGAGATCCGTTGAGAAAGGGATTTTTTACATCCATTTGGTGGATGTCCCAGTCCTCACGTGCTGCAACTGCCAGCAACACATGGCCTGTTCCATACTTCCCGACAGGCGCATAGGTGTCAGTAAATTCCTGTCCTGGTATTTGGTGGAACCCCTTGGCCACCAGTCTGGCTTTATATTTTTCAATCAGGCCAGCCAGATTGCGTTTCAGTTTGAACACCCATTTCACGTCAATTTCTTTCTTCCCGGGTGGCAATGGCACTAATTGGTACACGCCATGGTCCAGGAGAGCGTTCAGCTCTGCCATCATGGCTTTCTCCCACTCAGGAGCATCGACGCGCCCCCTCGCCTCTGTTCGCGTCAGTGGTTCAGTTAGTGAACTCTCCTCTCTTTTCACTCCAACTGTGTGAAAGAATTACCTGTAGTCAACCCAAGGCAGAGAACGTAGTGATCTCAGCACGGGCTCAGCAGGTGGCGTTGATGCTACCTCAGTGTCAGTTTGCCTTTCCGTGGGCTCTAGACCAGGTGGAGCGGATAAAGTGCCTGAGGTCGTGCTGGTGAGATCTGTAGGTGTGAGCAGATCCTTCGGCACAGGTGAGACTGCAAAAGTGTCTCGTGGCACCTGTCTGCCAGACCGTTGTGCTTGACTGGGGACAAAGACAGGCACACTCACGTACTGGGGATAATGCTGAGAAGGGGGCATTGGCGGAGCCTGCCGGAGCGTGCGAAACTCCTTGTATGGCAGCTGTTCAAGGAAAGACGCATCTCGGCTCTCAACAAAAGCGTGATTCGTGGGACCCCAAAACCGCCATGCCTTTGAGGCGTGAGAGACCCCAACAAACACACACCAACGACCACGAGGACTAAGTTTGTGTTCGCATTGGGGTTGAGGAAACCACACGCAGGCCATGGTTCCCCACACCCATGCTGGTCTCAGGTCAGCCTTTTCCCTGAACCAGCGTTCCCAAGGTGTCACAGCCTTTGGCAGTGGACCTTGAGGGACGCAATTCCACACCCAAGTGACGTTCTTAACTGCCTCCTCCCAGAAACTGTACGACAGACCTGATTCAGTGAGTAGCGTGCGAAGTGCATCGCCTAATGTTCTGTGCCACCGTTCTGCAACTCCGCTCTGTTGTGGCGTCTATGGTGCAGTGGTCTGATGTTCTATGCCTAGGAATTTGAGTTCAGCGGTCAGGGTTCCCAGAAATTCCCCTCCCCTGTCAGTTCGCAGTACCAGGAGTTTACACCCTGTCTGTTGTTCAGCTAGAGCTATCCACTCCGTGATGGATCTTTGAGCATCTGCCTTAGATTTGAGTAAAAAGGCCCAGCAAAAGCGACTGTAGTCATCTGCGAGAGTCAGTACGTACTGTGAGCCGTATTGGGGGGAGGGAATAGGCATGGGTCCGGTAAGGTCTGCATGAACCAGTGCAAGGGGTGCTGTGCTGTCACTGTGGGACTTGGGGAACGTTTGTCTGTGGGCTTTGCCCTCATGACACTCTAAACATGCACCATCCTTGAGACCATGGGTGCAATCCGTTGGACGAATGCCATGAGAAAAATCATGCTTCAACATGTCAGTGACAGCTTCCGTATGGATGTAGGCCAGTCGGCGATGGATGAGCTCTGTGTGCTTTGTGTCCGTGACTGTCACAACGTGTACTTGCGGTCGGCGGGAATGTTTCTGTACAAGGGGAAAGGAAGTGAGCCGGTACAGCATGTCAGCATGCAAGGGCCCATCAGCCAGCAACTCGTTCACAGCATTGTAAAGCATGCATCACTGCTTCTGCGTTACTGTGGACATGCTTAATTGCTTGTCTAGTTGTCCACCAGACAAAAGATTCACTTACAGCCGCGGGACATACAGCACACCAGTCAGCCACAGTACACCCCCTGGCGCCTGCAGTGCAACAGTGCCCACACCCTCAATATGTAGGATCTCCCCTGATCCGGTTTGCACACCATCCACACCATATGCAGCATGCAGCACAACAAACAGCTGACGATGCGGAGACATGTGATGTGATGTAGCAGTGTCAAACAACCACTCATGCATGGGAAGGGCATGGCTCGTGGTGACATGGGTGTGACCTAGCTTCTGACATGGCTGCTGAGGTGTGACGATAGAGTGGGTTGTGGCAGTCGTCTCAGGGAGCTGAGGCTCTGGCGATGCCGTCCAACCAAAACCTGGCGGTGGAACTGCTGGTAGCTGGGCCTAAGCTGTCTCTGTGTAGATGCGCTGAGCCCACTCTGGTACATGTGCGGCGACACTTGAGAAGAGCAGGGCGTAGTGTGGACCATCATAGGTTGGTGGTGCAACTGTCAATGGTATGACGGACAGCTCTTGCGTGGGTCGTCCAAATGTTGTCGCACCAAAGGGGACCACTACAGGTGGAGTGACACCGTGTCCAACACTCTGTGGTCCGCTCCAGCTGATTGCCGGGTGGTGTTGTTGCTGCTGCTGGAACCACTGGCGGTGTTGCTGATGATGCTGCGGCTGCTGCCACTGGCACTGCTGCGGTTGTTGTTGCTGCTGCCTCTCCATCATCTGTCGTTGCAGTGTGGGGCACCGACGCCAGAAGTGCCCTGCCTGATTGCAGAATCTGCATCTTTGAGATCCGCGACCGCGTCCCCGTCCACCACCTCCACTGCCTGAGGGGCCTCTCCCTCCTGAGCCACTTCCCCCACTCTGTGTGTGTGTCAAATGGGTGGACGGCGTTGCACCAGTCTGAGGACTCTGATGCACATAAGCTGATAAGGCACTCACTGCATCGCGGGCTTCCCCTTTGAGAATATCCTCGTAGTTGCGAAGTTGAGAAATTACGGAGAGGTCAATACCCTCGATCTCCGCCACCGAATGTCGGCGGAAAACATCACAGCGGAAGTCTTTGTATTGTTCTCCCAGGTGCAGTAGCACGACATCCAGCAACTCTAAGATAGAGCAAGCCGCACCAAGCCCCAGTAGACGTCGCCGAATGTCCATGGCCTCATCCCAGTATTCTACTACGGGTGCTCCGGGCTTGGGGAAGAGGTTGCGCAGTTTGTCTCGCAGAGTAACGACAAGGGTCATGCTTTGTTTCTCCTGCCGAGTAGTTAAGTACTTCCACGCCTCATGTGGTCGAGGGTCTCCGGAGCGAGAGTCTGCCGGATCCGCTCCCCTTCCTCCAAAGCGATACTCGAGCAGTGTGTATGACTGTGAGTCCAGGAGCGCGTGGAGGAGTGCATTGAATGCGCAAAGGAGGATTTGTGCTTCAGCAGTTTTGGGAGCCGGCTGGAGGTAGTAGACCTCCAGGCCATACTCTGCGGCCCAGTCAAGGAACAGGTCCTTCCAGGCTAGGAAGTCCCTGGTTCCTAGCTGTGGCTGTGACAGGTCCTTAGACCCCAGTCCTAGCTGTGCCATAGCGGCAGCCGTGAGGGTCATGGCCGAGGGTTCACCTCCTTGAGCTCCATCGACCCTCCCACGAGCTACACTGCCTCAGGCCTTTGAAATTCTCACTACTAAGAGTGCTGGTCTTGACTAGAGAGTCCTCTTGCCGACCAAAAACAATTTGGCAGCAATTCGCCGGGCCCACATTGGGCCCACTTTTCGGATGAGAGCCTTAATCTCTGGAAAAACCACCAATAGGACTGTTGGGGTACCTGCAACCGACCCCCAACCCCTTCCCTCGCCCGTCCCCACCCCACCTGAGCGGTTTTCCCTGTTTGGATAACCCTTGGGGTGTCTTCCGGGTTGGTTCCACCGTCCCACAGCCACAACGCTCGTCGTGAGCGGCTCCGCCCCCTCAGCGTCTCATGCGCAGTCTGTGGGGCATCCTAGGGACGTGTTCGACGCCCCTATGCCCGTCGCGGAGCCACCTTTGGCTCCAAGCGCACGTGATCCTCAACGTGCACAAATCTGCCCGCCCCCTACTTTGATGTTTTCCCCACCGATACGTCCATATCAGGCCCGCGAGCCTGGTCTGATACCATGAGGATCTACCAAGGAGTAGATTGCAACTTTTTTCATGGAAAACGGTGCACTATGGAGTGAGTAAGGGTAAAAAATGGCTGCGGCCATACCAAAAACTACACAAGTGTTTGAGTAAGGGGAGCTCTCCCTCTTACGGGTGAGGATGGCTAGTCGATCCTCACCCAACGGCCGGCGAGCGAGGCTTGTCAGCGACCTGTGAAGAGCAAGGGCAAAGCCCTCGCTTGCCCCTCGAAGTTGGGTTTTCAAACTCGAATATCCCGAGGGCACCTTAGCACACTCATGCAACAAACAAGCCTATAGTTATCTTGAAAAGTCTCAGAACGAGGGACTAATCTAGGTCTACTCAAGAGTTGCATCAAAATGTTGTTAAGCCAGGTCAGCAGTGCGAGAGCAGCCCAGTAGGACGAGGCAACAGGCCACGTGGCCAGGGTGAAAACGAGCACACAGGGGCACGAATCCCGGAATGTTGTGACAAAACGACGGGATTCCATGCGCTCACGGTGCATCACCTCCACTCCCGGGACCAACGTGTCCTGCGCACTCACGGCCACAATCAATATATGTACATAGAAATTAACACGCCCCCTTGGACGGGAGTGCAGCAGGCTTGCAACCCAGTTGATGCAGTTGAAATAGGAGAGAAGGAGAAGGGAGGGCACGGACCTGCCCGGTCGTATCGCCTGTATCGCGACGACTTGCACCCAGGCTGAAAACTTCTGCAGCGCACGCGGTTCGCCCCTGCGCCCACTCCATCATCAGCCGTTCATTCCTCCTTCTTTTTCGTCATCTGGTTGCTAGTCTCTCATTCGTCAGCAGCATTCCTCCTTTCTACTCATCC
>SZWC01009684.1:65417-86246 GCA_023375785.1 Penium margaritaceum
ACACACATACACACACACACACACACACACACACACACACACACACACACACACACACACACACACACACACACACACACACACACACACACACACACACACATAGCCATGACTCTGATGCACGCAGCAGAACAGGCTACATCTGCATCGTTGGTGGAACCGCCATTTCCTGGAAAAGCGGCAAACAATGGTGTGTTTCCTGCAGCACAGCCGAGGCCGAGTATGTTTCTCTTGGTGTAGGCGCTTGTGAAGCTTTCTGGTTGTGTCGTCTGCTGCAGAGAATGTGTGTTCCCATCCGTTGCATCACTCTGCGCTGTGACAATCAAATCACAAAGGCCATTGCCAAAAACAGTGGCATGCATCACTCACGCACCAAGCACATCAATGTTAAGCATCACTTTGTTTGTGAGTGCATTGCTGCTAGCATTGTCCAAGTTGCTTGGGTGGACACACGTTCTCAAAGAGCTGACTTTCCCACCAAGGCTCTCAGTCGAAATGTCGTGAAAAGTGTTGTTCATGCTGTTGGTCTCATCTGTCCCCATGACCTTGGTTGGGTTGCGTTGTGAATTTCTCGTGTTTCTGTTCATCACATCTTGCTGTGACTTCATGTGTGTGAGGTTGGTTGCCGACGGGTCATGGGGGAGTGTTGAAGTTTGTTGGCCACTCACATCTCTATACCCTCTTGTCTCCTCCTCCACGTACACATGTATAGATTGACTACAATGGTCTTACCTGGGGAGACGTCATGCGAGCCCACCATGACTGGCCTTGCTGGTGGCACGAAATGGATGTTTCACCCAGGAGTGCCCTCTGGCACATGCATGGCCATTGCTTGACTCTCTATCTTTGATGTGGTGGATGCCAGGGATCGTACATTCTCATTTTCGTGCCCTGCATCATGTATGTTTGCCTTTTAGTGTTTTTCTGGAGTTGCATATTACCCGGGTGCTGATCCTTAAGGGGCAACCATGCCGGTCTCAGTTATGCATTGGTGAGTTGTCGCCCTCGGTATATAACCGATTGGTCGGGCTCGACCCCGGGTGGCGGCACATGCCTACTCTAGTGTCTTGCTCGGTGCTGGTGCGTGCTCACCAGTTGCTAAGTCCCGCTCGCTCCCCTCACTCACATGTCTTTTTTTACCCGAGCTGTTAAGGCAATTGTTTTATCGCGTCCATGGCGTGCCTCACGCTCTGTCATGCTCTCTCGACACGTCACTCACATTTGCGCTAGGAAGTTGCCGAGTAACTACACTACGGCGGGTCACCGTGGGTTGGTGGGTCCTCCCAGGACCGTGGCTTTAGCTGTGGCTCTCACTACTGCTGCCACCTTTGCGTCTCTGTTGTGCAGCTCAACGAGGGATGCCTCTTTGCTCTGATACCATGAGAAGATGCATAGAAGCTTCCTAGCGACACTGCCGCTGACTGGGCGTCAATGCCCGGTCAGACGGTGACAACAGTCATAGGTCATACACACGACGGCAAGGGTCTGGCTAGGAGACACAAGTCAGAGTGTCATAATGCTTCAATAGCATTTGTACAGAGAGTTCACTGTTGGTTTTTTTTAGTTGATGACATCAGTAGTGACGTCAGCAATGATGTCAGCTAAAACGTTGTTTACGTCAGCAATGGCTATTGCTGAAGTCGCTGCTGTGTCCACCATAGGATATAAGCTGGAGTTGCTACATCTGCTACTGCTACTACTGTTGTTGCTGCTGCAGCTGCTGCTGTTGCTACTGCTACTGCTGCTACTGCCGGTTTGCTGCTACAGCTGCTGCTACTGCTACTGTTGCTGACGTTGCTAGTGCTGCGGCTTCTGTTGCAACTACTGTTGCTGCGGTTGCAGCAGCAGGAGCTGTTGTTGCTGCTGTTGCTGGACTGCTGCGTGCTGCTGCGGCTGTCGTGGCTGCTGCAACGGCCGTGATGCAGAAGCAACAGCTGCAACAGCACCTGTGGGGTGGGGGGATTTTTTTCAGCTTGCTGCTCGCTGCGAGCCATGAGCAGCAAGCATCGAGCTCGCTGCTCGCTGCCCGCTGCTTGCTACGGGCGGCAAGCAATAAGCCTGCTGTTCGTAGCTCACATCTCGCTGCGGATAGCGGGCTGCAAATAGCTGTAGCCACTGCCATTGTGAGCTGGAGCAGCTGCTGCAGCGGGCTGCGACTGGCTGTTGCTACAGCTGCTGTAGGCTGCTGCTTGCTGCTGCTGCTCCTGCTGCCGGCTGCTGCTGCTGCTCGCTACTGGTTGCTGCACGCTGTTGCTGCTGCTCCTGCCGGCTGCTGCTGGTGCTTGCTACTGCTACGCCCTGCTGCTACTGCAAGCCGTTGCGGGCTGTTGTTGCTGCAAGCTGTCGCGAGTTGCTACTGCTGCCGGCTGCTGCTGCTAAGCACTACTACTATTGGCTACTGCTGCCACTGCTCACTGCTGTTGCAAGCTACTGCCACTATTGTTGCTTGCAGCACGATCACACCTGGTCGACGTGCGTCATCGTCATGATGCCTGACGTCGCTGGTCGCTCACCTCCTCGCGTCACGTGTGGGGATCAGTGATGCCGAAACAAATCGGCCGTATTTCCCCTGGCCCAGTGGCCGTGGGGAAAATTCTGACATCGCAACCAGGCTGGTCAATGCTGCCGGAAAAAATCCGGCAGCATTTCCCCTGCACTGGGGCGTATGGGGGTCCGTTGGCGTTGTCTCGCACCTGTACGCCAGTCTTCTGCTGCTGTTGCTATGCTCTAGCTCTGATACCAAGCTGGAAATACTAGGTAGCAGGTTGGGGCAGCAGCGTTGTTGATGGAACGCGCGGGCTTCCACGCTCGTTGCTTAGTCCGCTGCCCCCTCAGTCCGCTGCTCTAGAGTCTAAGTCTGGATGCTCTGGGTTTGTTACTCGGAAATACGCGTGCCAGTGTTAGCGCCAGAAAGCAGCTGAAAACTGGAAGTAACTGATTAGGAGTGAAGAATGAACAATTGGAGACCCCTCCAAGTTCTAGCCCCCCTCCCAGCTCTGTAGAGCTTGTTACTCAGCTAACCAGCCAATCAGAAAATAGTCCTAGATCTATTTTCTGGCAGGCAAGGTTTTCTTGGTGAGCCTTGCCAGACGACCAACAACCCAAAACCTGGGCATCGTCTGTTTTGCCTTAAAACTGGACCATACCATAATACCGACACTGTGAACGCAGTCGTGCATTCAGAAACAGCTAGAAAAATAGTCGCAAAGATTTATGGCTCCCGAACCCAGGCAGTGCCTACGATGGTCCATTGTGCCAAATAGTGCCACGCAACATGAAACATGGACCCTAGGTAGAGCATGACGTTGCAGACGCAATAGCACAGTCAGATCCAGCGTTGCACGCACGCAGACAGCCTCTGCGGAGGCACTGACCGCCTGCGGCTCGACCACCAAGGAGGCCTGCCAATGGAGCTAAGCACGTCGACGCAGGGAGGAGGCTCCAGCAAACCACGTGTAGGCCTCAGCGTGCGTCGAACGATCCTCCAGCAGCGTCAAGTCTCGTCGTCATTCATCTGCACACCGATGTACACAAGCCGGGAGGACACAACAGAGCACAATGAGAGATGCGAAAACAGATACTCAGCAGCACCTGCTGAAGTCAACCATCTTAGGATGACAACACTGCTTATGTCACTACTGATGTCAGCAGCAGAAAGGGAGAAAAAACACAAAGGAGGGTGGAACAAAGGGGGCCAACAAACATGGCCACTAGCCCCAGTGGAGAGGGGTCCTCCTTCGTTGGAGGGACCCCTAGTCCTCCTTTCCTACAGCAGCTACAGTAGCAATAGCAGCAGTAGCAGTAGCAGCAGCAGGAGCACCAGTAGCAGGAGTCGGAGCAGCAGCAGCAGCAATAGCAAGAGCAGCAGCAGCAGTAGCAGAAGCAGTAGTAGCGCCAACACCCTGCAGGCTCTGTCGTTGGTCATTCTGACTCGACACATCCGCTCACCACTTTGCGCCAACAGCTCGCAACACTGACAACGTAGCTAGCGGCACTACAGTTGCCGCCACCCCCGCCATTGCAGCAGTCGCAGCAACAGCATCAACAGCCACCATCGTAGCAGCAACATCAGTAGCCGCAGCAACAGCATCAGTAGCTGCCACCGTTGTAGTAGCAGCCGCCGCCGCACAAGCCGCACCAACGTCAGCAAACACCGTTCACTCCACCGGGATACGCGAGCCCTGGAATTTCCTTTGCCACGCAATACTTGGTACAGCAACACAGCCTACGCCAACAACAGATGGTGACATCAGTCCTAGGTCCCACTCTGGGTGTCGGCCGCAGGCCAAAGGACATCGAAGCCCAACCGCCGTCGCTTCAGGCTGGCGACCACTTCCGGAGCTGGGAACTCAGCTTCCAGATTTGGACACAGGGCAAGGGCCTGTGGCCTTACTATGTCCTACCCTTCGAATCCACCCAGGCCGACAGGTCTACGACGCTGGTTGCGCCGTGCGTGCTCTCGTCCATGTCACCCCTCCAGCCACACGCCTCGCCCTTGAGCCCTTCCTAGGCGACCTCACCACTGGCGCCTTCCCTGACCCAGCAGCAGCCTTGAACGTACTCACGTGCCCTCATCGCCTGTCGAGTGATACCGAGACCAGCCGTCTGCTCCGGGAGTTCAACTCCCTTCGCATGGGGGAGACCGAGACGGTCACCTCCTATTGGCAGCACGTAGAGGACCTTCTACGCCACCTCGGAGACATCGCGCCACCCCCTCTCTCCGCGCTCCTGACCATCAAGTGTGGCTCCACCAATTCCTTCTTCGACGTCTTCGTTCACTACTCCCAGGACATTCTCGCCACGATGGCTGCCCAGGGTACCCTCATGCCCTGAGCGTACAAGCTCTTCCTCCGCATTGAGGAAGCTCATCAGGAGTCACACATCCATCACACGAAGTCCCTTGCCTCCCCTGCCGTTGCCTCGCCTGCCGTTGCCACAATGACTGTCACCGCCCCAGTAGCATCAGTATGTTCCGACGCCCCCTCGTCTGGCAAGAAGAAGAAGAAGGGCAAGAAGGGTAAAGGGACTCAGCAGCAGACTAGCGGATCAGGCAGCGCCAGCCTTGTCTGCCACAACTGTGGCCACTCAGGACACTGGTGGTACATGTGTCCACTCCCGACTGATGAGGCTCGTGTCATCGCCAGCATGCGTCACCAGCGCAAGCGTTGCCTTGTCACCAATTTCGTGACCGTCGCTGCTCCTGTCGCATCTACGCCACCCGTGACATCCTCATCTCAGCTTCCTCCACAACCGTCCGCACCCGTTGCTCCATCCCCGGCGCCTTCCTTTCCCTTCCTGGACTCCGGCACCATCACACCGCAGACGGTCTAGTCCATTGGACCCTCCGTCTGCGAGCAACAGCTGGAGCAGTTCATCTCCTTGAAGCTCGGCCTTCCATGCCCTCCTCCCCAGGGAAGTGCGAGTTGCTTAGTCGCTAGTTCCTCCTCGCCCTGCATGACAGAGTCGGTACTACGATCATCTCCTGTACCTCCGTCTGGCCCGTCCTCTGCCATGCCTTGTCCTTCCGCTCCTCTTCGAGACGATGTCGCCTGGCTAGATGACTCGCACTCCCGGTTTGCACCTCCGTCCACTTCGTCAGCGCCGCTCGCCCATTGCCATGTGACTGTCAGCGACCTGGCCACACCGGTCCAGGATCCGTCAGCGACCTGGATCATCGACTCCGGGGCCATGCATCACATGACGGCCTCGTGCGAGGCCTTCAGTGTTCTTGGTCCCGTCACCGATGTCACCGGGATTCGGACGGGATCTGGACAGGTATTGCCCGTTCGTGGTGTCGGCATTGTTCGTTTTCCGTGGTCCAGCGGGTGATGTCTTCTTGACTGATGTTCTCTTCATCCATGGCCTTGGGCTCAGCCTCCTGTCAGTCACCTCCCTTTATTGCATGAGCATGGACGTTCTGCATTTACGTGGGGAGGACACTTGTGTCGTTGCGTCCGTCCGGTCGTGTCATTCTGCATGCCACCGCCCATGGCAACTTGTGGCATGTACTGCGCCTGTCCGCTCCCACCTCTGTCTCCTCCTCGTCGGCAGACACTGGCCACGTGTTCATCACCAGCACCTTGTCTCCGTAGCACATGCGTCTCCTACATCGTTGCCTCTATCACGTCCACTTTGCTGCTGTTGTAGACATGCTTCGCACACAGCCAGCCACAGGTCTTGACTCAGCCTCCTTTCCTCTGCCGTGCTCCACAGAGTACATCAATTGTGCTCAAGGCAAGATGCACCGTTCCACCTATCCCCTCTCTGCCTCTCAAGCATCCACCCCGCTTGACCTCGTCCACTCTGATGTCATGGGTCCCCTCCCGACGGAGTCCTTCGGCGAGCACGGTCGTTACGTCCTGACCCTTACGGACGACTACTCTTGCTATCGCTGGGTCTTTTGCCTGAGGCAGAAGAGCGACGTCGCTCCCACCATTCGGGACTGGCTTGCCCGCGCTGAACACGAGTGTGGTCGTCCCCTCCGCCGCTTCTAATCTGATCGCGGGGGTGAGTTTCTGGGGGAGACCACACTCTTCCTCGCCTCCCGTGGTGTCCATCATGAGACGCTAGTCCAAAACGGCGTCTCTGAGCGATGGAACCACACCATGGCCGACGCCATCCGTACCATGCCAGTCGAATCCGGCATCTCTGACGGCTTCTACTTCAAGGCCATGACCTACATGACATGGGTCCAGAACCAGATTCCCCATGGACCCATTCCTCATCAGTCCACCCCATACCAGTACAGGTGTGGAGAACGTGTCGACCTGCATCCGGCTCGTGTCTGGGACTGCGTAGCCATCGTGTTTTTGCCTGTCACGCACCAAGGTGGCAAGCTCGAGCCTCGCGGTTGTCCATGCACCTTCCTTGGCGTCTCACGTCGGCCTAAGGCATGGAATTTTTTGGATCCCACCCGACACTACATCGTTGAGTCCCGCGATGCTCTCTTCTTTGAGGACCTGATTCCCCGCGACCTCGTTTGCTCCGGCGCGTCGATGTTCAACCCGTTGTGTGGGGGAGTTGTGGGTCCGTCCTCCGTCCTACCGCGTCTGGGCGTTCCATCGTCTGAGCCCGCGGGCCCACCTTCGCCGGATGTCCCATCTGTGTTCGACAGCCCCTCGGGGTCGGCTGCCCCGTCCGTGCCCGCCAGTCCCTCAGGGCCGGCTGCCTCGTTTATGTTCGCCAGCCCCTCAGGGCCAGCTGTCATGTCCGTGTATGTCAGCCCCTCAAGGCCGGCTGCCCGCCCATGTCTGCCAGCTCCTCAGGGCCGACTCCCCCGTCCATGTCCGCCAGCCCCTCAGGGCTGGCTACCCCGCTCGTGCCTGCTAGCCCCTCAAGGCCAGCCGCCCAATCTGTGTCTGCCAGCCCCTCAAGGCCAGCCACCCCATCTGAGTCGGTTGCCCCGTCCGTGTCCGCTAGCCCCTCAGGGCCGGTTGCCCCGTCCGTGTCCGCCAGCCCCTCAGGGCCGGCTGTCCCGTCCATGCCCGCCAGCCCCTCAGGATCGGCTACCTCGTCCATGTCTTCAGCCCCTCACGGTCCATTGCCCTGCCCATTTCCGCCAACCCTTCGGGCCCGGCCGTCCAATCTGTTTCTGTCAGACCCTTAGGACCAGCTACCCCGTCCATGTCTGCCGGTCCCTCAGGGCCTGCTGCCTCGTCCGTATCGGTGCGCTACACACCTGGTCTTGACGGGAGCCTCAGACCCAAGCCAACAATTGGCACTCAGGCCACCTCCGCACGTCCTTTCACCCCACGACCCCCTGTCATTCCACGAGGACCCTCGCCTCATGTCAGATCCACTCCCATGGTCATGAGTGGGGATCCCGGCACCAAGGCACTCGGCTTGGCCACACTGTCAGTCATCGCCGACCTACATCCAAGGTCAGCTCTAGGATATGCCCTACTCCATGAGGAACACCAGTATGCCATTGCGGATGTGCTCACGTGGATGCCACCAGGGACACGGGACGCGCACGCCCTCACCGTCCCCTCCACTGTGCGACAAGAGGACCCAGCCACCCTGCCTGAGGCTCGGACAACTCCCGAGGCCGCTCACTAGGAAGCTGCATGTGCCAACGAGCTAGCCGCCATTCGATAACGTAACGTCTATGAGCTCGTCGGGCTGCAAGGCCATCGGCGCCAAGTGGGTTCTCCGGCGAAAGTGGAAGCCAGACGGGTCTCTGGACAGAGGCATGCCTCGCGGCCAAGGGGTTTGCTTAGGTCCCTGGGATGGACTATGACCAGATCTTTACCCCGGTCGGTCGGTTCTCCACCAGCTGGGCGTTGTTCAGCCTGGTTGCCCAGCATGGGTGGGAACTGCATCAGATGGTTGTGAGCAACGCCTTCCTCCATGGCTCACTGGAGGGCGAGGAGCTCTCTAGTCTTTGACGACGGCTCTGGCAAGGTCTAGAAGCTGCGGAAGGCCCCCTATAGCTTGAAGCAGTCACCGCGTTACTGGAACCAGGAGATCAGACGTACACTTCTTAGCGGCAGCCTCCTTCGTAGCTCTACCGACCCTGCGCTAGTCATCAGCCTGCGAGGTCAGACTCTCGTCGCTCTCTTGGTCTATGTCGACGACTTGCTCATCGCATCACCGGATGCAGCTGCCATCCAACGGGTCAAGGACCTATTGCACGATGTCTACCGGATGAAGGACTTCGGGCTAACGTGAGTCTTTCTGGACATGGAGCTTGAGCATGATCGCTCCGCGGGCATACTGCATGTCCATCAAGCCCCCTACGTCCATACCCTGTCCGGGCGCTTCACTGAGGACCTGCCCCTTGTGACAAGAGCATCCTCACCCATGTCGTCCGACGGTCAGGCGATGCTTAAGAGTTCTGATCCAGCCGTGGTGGGGGAGCCGGTAGACGTGACCGCGTATTTGTGCGTCATCGGGTCACTGATGTTCCTGGCGACGAAAACGCGCCCAGACATTGTGTTCGCCGTCAACCTCTTGGCTCAGTTCTCTCAGGAGTTGCATCATCTCCACTTTGAGGCCGTGATCTGAGAACTATGCTTTTTCGTCTCGACTCCACGGCAAGGTCTCATGTTCCACCGACAGCCGTCCGTTGTTGCGATGGGCTACACCGACAGTGACTGGGTCGGCAGTACGGACGGTAAGAGCCGCACAGGCTAGATCTTTCTGATTGGCGACACGGCGGTATCCTGGCACAGTGGCAAGTAGGGGTGCATTGCACGCAACACTGCTAAGGCTGAGTATGTAGCCCTTGGTTCAGGCGCATGTGCGAGCGTGTGGCTGAGTCGTCTGCTGTCCGAGTTCCGTCAGTCCGTCGCATCCATCACGTTGCATTGTGACAATGAGAGTGCCATGGCCATCGCTGACAATGATGGCGTGCATCATACATACACAAAGCACATCAATGTTGAGTATCACTATATGCGTTCGTTATTGCATGACGGCAGCATCAGCATTGTGTGGGTTGAGACAACACGATAGTTGGCTGACTTCATGACCAAGGCACTGAAGCGCAACTCATTCAAGAAGTTGTAATTTCAGTCGGCGTGCGGCCATGAGTTACACTCTTTGTCCTGGCCTGCGTCTTTATGTGCCCTGGGGGAGTTTGTCTGTTGAATGTGACACTGCCCGTCCATGTGCATTGCGCCTGTGAGTCATGGGGGGGTGTTGGTTTTTCCGCATCTCTCATTGTGCTCTGTTGTGTCCTCCCAGCTTGTGTACATCGGCAAACAGATGACTGACGGCGAGACTTGGCGATGCTGGAGTTTCGTCCGGTGGAGCCGACGCACGCTGAGGCCTACATGGATTTCGCTGGAGCCTCCTCCCTACGTCAATGTGCTCAGCTCCATCAACAGGCCTCCTTAGCGGTCGAGCCGCAGGCGGTCACTGCCACCGCAGAGGTTATCTACGTACGTGCAGCGCTGGATCTCACTGTGCTATTACGTCTGCAGCGTCATGCTCTGCCTAAGGTCCATGTTTCATGTTGCGTGGCACTTTTTGGCATAATGGACCATCGTAGGCACTGCCTGGGTTCGGGAGCCATAACTCTTCGCTACTGTTTTTCTAGCTGTTTCTGACCGCACGACTGCGTTCGCACCGTTGGTATTAAGGTATGGTCCAGTTTTCAGGGAAAACGGACGACGCCCCGGTTTTGGGCTGTCGGCTGTCTGGCAAGGCTCACCGAGAAACACTACTGCCCCAACCTGCTGCCTAGTATTTTCAGCTTTAACAAATGACAGGTCCACAGCATAAATACATGTCGCGGCGCACGGCGGGTGTCGCACGCAGCAGTACACGGTCTGTCCTAAAACCGGCCCAAAAACACGGTTTTGGCCGTAACTCTGCGCAGACAAATCGGAACGCTATACCGTCTGAACCTAAACGTGGAAGATCTTAAGCGGGATGCTATGACTGCTCACATGCATGTATCACACAATGCAAAACATGCAAATCGGGCCCACGGCCAGTACACCAATAAAATCCTACAGGCTGTAGAAAAACTGCTGAAGGTCCGAGACAACATCCAAGACGCTGGGGCAAGCGTCGTTGAGCTCTGAGTGGGTGGCCCACCACCTGCAGACGCGACGGTGCTTCCTGGGTCCGCATCAGGGATCTACACGGGCATGGACACGGCCGAGTGGTCACAGTACAGTGTTGGTTTTTCGCATCTCTCATTGTGCTCTGTTGTGTCATCCCGGCTTGTGTACATCGGCGGGCAAATGACTGACGGCGAGACTCGATGCTGCTGGAGTGTCGTCTGGTGGAGGCGACACACGCTAAGGCCTACATGCAGTTCATTGGAGCCTCCTCCCTACGGCAACGTGCTGAGCTCCATTGGCAGGCCTCCTTGGCGGTCGGGCCGCCGGCGGTCACTGCCACCGCACATGCTGTCTGCAAATGTACAGCTTGACAGGAACGTCACAAATCACAACATCACCACCAGAGCTCATGTCTCTTCATGCATGGGCCTGCATGCCCTAGACTCATTTTAGCACCTTTGGCTATCACATCTGCAGGAGTCGTTGATACCTGACAGTCGTAGTGCAGCCGGCACCTAGGTTCGGGCAACCATAACTCCTCGTAGCTATTTTTCTTGTTGATTCTGACTGCACAACTACATTTGCAGCATAGTCATTTGGCTATGGTCCAGTGTTCAGGCATAGAGGACGACGCTCGGGTTCGGGACTGTCAGGCGTCGTTTGGCAGGGCTCACCAAGAAAACCCTTCTTTACTGGATAATGCTAGGATTTTTGGGCGACTTTGTAAGTCGCCCCCATTCTTGCTCCACCATGTCTGAGAGGTCCCCATTCTGAGAAAAATAGCTAGGTCATCCCCATTCCGGAAAGTGATGGCCAGGTCGTGTTGGTTTTTACGTATCTCTCATTGTGCTCTGTTGTGTCCTCCCGACTTGTGTACATTGGCGTACAGATGACTGACGGCGAGACTCGACGCTGCTGGAGTGTCGTCCGGTGGAGCTGACGCACGCTAGGGGCTACTCGCAATTCACTTGAGCCTCTTCTCTACGGCGACGTGCTCAGCTCCATCGGCAGGCCTCCTCGGCGGTCGGACCACCGATGGTCACTGCCACTACAGATGTTGTCTGCATGCGTCCAGCGCTGGATCTGACTGTACCATTGCTTCTGCAGTGTCATGCTCTACCTAGGGTCCAATTCTCATGTTGCGTGGCACTGTTTAGCATCGTGGACTATCGTAGGCACTGCCTTGGTTCGGGCAGCCATAACTCGCTTCACTGTCGGCCGTCTGGCAGGGCTCACAGAGAAAACCCTGCCTGCCAGAAAATAGGTCTAGGTCCATTTTCTGATTGGCTGGTTAGCTCAGTAACAAACTCTATAGAGCTGGAGGGGAGCTAGAACTTGGAGGGGTCTCCCATTGTTGCTTATTCTTCATTCCTTATCAGTCACTTTCAGTTTTCAGCTGCTTTCTTGTGCTAACACTGGCGCGTGCGTTTCTGAGTAGCAAACCCAGAGCTTCCAGACTTAGACTCTAGAGTAGCAGACTAAGGGGGCAGCAGACTTAAGCAATGAGCGTGGAAGCCCGCACACTGCATCAACAATGCTGCTGCCCCAACCTGTTGCCTAGCTTTTCCATTTTGGTATCAAAGCAAGAGCGTAGCAGCAGCAGCAGTAGAAGACTGGCGTACAGGTGCCAGACAACGCCGGCAGACCCCCATACGCGCCAGTGCAGGGGAAATGATGCCGGAATTTTTTCGGCAGCATTGACCCGCCTGGTGGCGGCGTCATATTTTTCTTACGGCCACTGGGCCAGGGGAAATGCTGCCGGATTTTTCCGGCAGCACTGAATCCCACGCATGACGCGAGGAGGTGAGCGGCAGGCCGCGTCCGACAACTTCAGGCGATGACGTACACGGGAACGTCATCCAGGTGCAGTGAATGGCACCAGCGAGGAGCAGTAGCAGCTTGTAGCAACAAGAGCGGCAGGCTATAGCAGCAAGCAGTGGCAGCAGCAGCCAGCAGCAGCTGCGTGCAGTAGCAGCAGCCGGCAGCAGCAGCAGCTTGCAATAGCTCGCAGCAGTAGCAGTCCACAGTAGCAAGCAGCAGCGGTAATCAGTAGAAGCAGCTCGCAGCAGCAGCGGCAGTGAGTAGCAGGAGCAACGACAGCGAGCAGCAGTAGCAGAAACGAGCAGTAGCAGTAGCAGGCTACATCAGCCGTAGCAACAAGCAGCAACAGTAGCCGGTTGTAGCAGCAGTAGTAGCAGTAGCGAGCAGCAGTCGGCAGCAGCCAGCAGCGGCTATTTTTGCTCGTAGCCCGCCGCTCGCCGCAAGTGACGGGCTGCAAGCAGCGAGCCCGCTGCTCGTAGTGAGCAGCGGACTGCTTGTAGCGAGCAACAAGCTCGTTGCTTGCAGCCCACTTGTCACAACAAGTAGTGAAGCTTGTTGTGATAGACGAAAAAGGAAATCTTTCCCCATCCCAGCAGAAGCTGCCATAGCTTCTACAGGAGCCACAACAGCCGCAGTAGTAGCAGCAGCAACAGTAGCAGCAGATGCTACTACAACACCAGGCGTAGTAGCAGTAGCAACAGCTGCTGCAACAGCAGCTGCAGCAGCAGCATCAGCAGCAGCGGCAAGCATCGGCAGCGGTAGCAACAGCAGCAGCAATGGCATCAACAGCAGTAGCCACAGCAGCCGTGCAATAGCGGCCCCAACAACGGTCGCTGCCCACATCATTGCTGACGTCACTACTGCCGTCATCAACACAAAGAAAGGGGGAGAGGGAAGAAGAAACTCTACAACAGCAGCCCTGTATATAACGCGGCGGCAGCTGCGACGTCAGCCGTCCTAGGCTGATGTCACTGCTGACATCAGTAGCACACACAAAAAAAACCAAAGAGAGGGGGCACCAAAATCCACCATGGCTAACAGCCTTAGTGGGGAGGGGTCCTCCTCCATTGGGGGAACCCCTAGGGGGGGTAATCCCCCCTTTTCCTATAGCAACTACAGCAGTTGCAGCACCAGCAACAACATCAGCAGCAACAGCAAGAGCAGCAATAGCAGCAGACCATAGGCGTCGTCGCCAGCACCCCTGACCCCCTGGCTGTCATTCAGTAGCAGCTGGCCACCTTAACGCAGTAGCTTGCAGCACTGTAGCCACTGGCCTCACAGACTCCCACCAGTGCCCCGCCTCCGTTTGTTCCTCCTGGGAATGCTAGCCCAGCTGTGTCCGCTACTACGCATTACTTGGCACAGCAGCAAGCTCAGCGCCAGCGACAGCGACAGACAGTGACCTCTGTCCTTGGCCCCACTCTGGACGCCGGCCGCAGGCAAAAGGATTTTGAGACACCGCCCCCGCCACTTCAGGCCGGTGAGCAGTTTCGGAGCTAGGAGCTTAGCTTCCGCATCTGGGCACAGGGTGAAGGCTTGTGGACCTATTACACCCTTCCGTACGACTCCACTCAGGCCAACCAGATGTATGACGCTGGTCGCGCCGTTTGCGTCCTTGTTCCCGTTGCTCCTCCAGCTTCACGCCTAGCCTTAGAGCCCTTTCTCGGTGACTTCACCGTTGGCGACACCCCACACCAAGCAGTCGCGTGGCACGTCCTCACCCGTCCCCATCGCCTATCCAGCGAGGTTCAGACTAGCCATCTGCTACGGGAGTTCAACTCCCTCCACATGGGGGAGACCGAGACAGTCACCGCTTACTGCCAGCAAGCTAAGGACATCCTCCATCGCCTCGGCACCTCTGCTCCACCCCCTCTGGCTGCGCTTCTCACCATCAAGCGCGGTGCCACCGGCGCGTACGCGGAAGTCTTCGTGCTCTACTCCTAGGATATCCTCTCCACCATGGCGGCCCAGGGCACCCTCATGCCCTGGGCATACGAGCTCTTCCTCCGGATTGAGGAAGCTCATCTGGAGTCCCGCCTCGAGCGCACAGAGGCCCTTGCCTCTCCTACCGTCACTTCAATGGCCATCGCTTCTCCCACAGCAGCTACCTCCACCAGCTCCCCGTTGCTTGGGAAGAAGAAGAAACGGAGCAAGAAGGGCAAGGGTTAGCAGCAGCAGCAGTAGCAGCAGCAGTCGACTGGGTCTAGAAGTGGTGGCTCAGTCTGCCACAACAGTGGCCATCCAGGGGACGGGTGGTACACGTGCCCGCTACGGACGGACGAAGCGCGCGTCATCGCCACCATGCGTTGCCAGTGGGACCGCCATCTCACCTCTGCCACCGTAGTAGCCGCTGCCCCTGACGCCTTGGCCCCGTCCAGCAGCTCCACTCCTCCGGCCGCGCAGACGCCAGCTCCACAGCAGCAACACCTGCAGCCGTCGGCGCCTCCGTTCCCGTCACCAGGGCCGTCCTCCTTCTATCCAGGCTCAGGCGCTGTCACTCCGCACTCAGTCTACACTCTCGGGCCGTCCACGCGTGAGCGTCAGCTGGAGCAGTTCATTGTGCTTTAGCTCGGCCTGCCTCGTCCTCCCCCCCAGAGAAGTGCAAGTTGCATCACCTCCTGCTCGTCCCCCTCACCCTGCTTGACTGAGATTTAGCTGCGGTAATGTCCTGCTTCTTTGTCTGTCTCACCGTCTTCCGTGCTCTCCTCTGCCCCCCTTCGTGAGGACGTCACGTGGCTTGATGATTTGCAGTCTCGGTACGTGCCCTCTTCCACCATGTCCGCGTCTCTTGCTTTGTTTCCATGTGATTGTCAATGATCTCGCGACTCCGGTCAAGGACTCTACTGAGACCTGGATCATTGACTCCGGAGTCACGCATCACATGACGGCCTCTCATGAGGCCTTTAGTATACTTGGTCCTGTTGGCGATGTCTCCGATGTCTCGACGGGCTCCGGAGAGGTGCTACCTGTCAGCGACGTCGGCGTCGTTCGTTTCCGTGTTCCTACCAGTGATGTCTTCATGATCGACGTCCTCTTTTTTCCAGGTCTTGAGCTCAGCCACCTGTCCTTTATTGCCCTTGACCGCATGAGCATGGACGTTGTGCACTCGCGTGGTGTTGGCATTGTGTCGTTCCGTCCATCTGGTCTCGTCGTTCTTCACGCCACCGCCCGTGGCAACCTGTGGCATGTCCCCCGCCTGTCCTCCTCTCCTTCCGTCCCCTCCTTGTCGGCGGCCACAGGCCATGTATTTTTCACCAGTACGCTCTCTCCGCAGCACACCCGCCTCCTACACCACCGCCTTTGCCACGTCCACTCTATTGTCGTCAACAGCATGCTTTGCACCCAGCCGGCCAAGGGCCTGGACACTGACACTTTCCCTTGGCCGTGCCCCACAGAGTTCATTGATTGTGCTCAGGGCAAGATGCACCGGTCCACATACCCTCATTCTTCCTCCCGTGCATCTGCCCCTCTAGACCTGGTCCACTCCGATGTCATGGGTCCCCTCCCTACCGAGTCTGTCGGCGAGCGTGGCCGATATGTCCTCACCCTCACTGACGACTACTCTTGCTACTGCTAGGTCTTCTACCTTCAGCAGAAGAGAGATGTCGCCCGCACCATTCACGTCTGACTTGTCCTTGCGGAGCGCTGGTGTGGTCGATCTCTTCGCCGTTTTCGCTCCGATCGTGGTGGTGAGTACATGGGCGAGACCACGACGTTTCTCGCTTCCCACAGTTTCCACCACGAGACGTCAGCCCCCTACACACCCACTCAAAACTGCATCTCCGAGCGGTGGAACCGCACTATGGCCGACGCCGTCCGCACCATGCGGGTTGACTTTGGTCTCTCCCATGACTTCTCGTTTGAAGCCATGGCTTACATGACATGGGTCTAGAACCGGATTCCCTACGGGTCTCTTCCCCGCCAGTCCACGCCGTACCAACACTGGTGCGGTCAGTGCGCTGACCTCTGCCCGGCTCGCGTCTGGGGATGCATGGCCATCGTGTGGCTACCCGCCCTACAACAGAGCGGCAAGCTCGCCCCTCGCAGTCGTCCTTGTACATTTCTTGGTGTCTCTCATCAGTCCACGGCCTTGCGCTTCTAGGATCCGTCCCGGCACTACATCGTCGAGTCCCATGATGCCCTCTTTTTTTAGGAGTTGTTTCCACACGATCTTATTCGCTCCGGCTCCTCCGTGTCCCTCCCGTCGCGTGGGAGAGTGGTGAGTCCGTCCTCCGTCCTGTCGCTTCCGAGTGACACATCACTTCGCCCCTCTGAGCCGGTAGCCCCAGCCGCGTCCGCTGACCCCTCCGAGCCAGCAGCCCTAGTTGCATCCGCTGGCCTCTCGGGGCTAGCAGTCCCAGTTGCGCCCGTTGGCCTCTCGCGACCAGGAGTCCCAGTCGAGTCCACTGGCCCCTCTGGGTCTGCAGTCCTAGTCGTGCTTGCTAGCCCCTCCGGACCGGAAGTCCCAGTCGCGCTCACTGGCCCCTCCGAGCCAGTAGCCCCAGTCGTGCCTGCTGGCCCCTCTGAACCAGCAGTCCCAGTCGCGCCCGCTGGCCCCTCTGGGCCAGCAGCCACGGTCGTGCCTCCAGCCCCTCGGGGCCGGCAGCCCCACTCGCGCCCGCTGGCCCCTCAAGGCCGGCATCCCCAGTCGAGTCTGCCGGCCCCTCCGGGCCGACACCTCCAGTTGCGCCTGCTGGTCCCTCCTGGCCAGTAGCCCCAATCGCGTCCGGTCGTCCCTCCGTGCCAGCAACCCCGTCCGCCTCTGTTAGCCCATCGGACTCGGTGTCATCTCCTGCTCTACTACGCTACATGCATGTACCAAGCGATAGCCTCCGACCGAGGCCGTCAGTGAGCGCGCAGACCGTCGCACCGCGCCCTGTGGTGCCTCGGCCCCCTGTCACACCACGTGTCTCCTCCACTCCTATAGTCATGAGTGGGGACCATGGCACCAAGGCCCTCGGCCTGACCACTTCCGCCATCACCACAGACCTTCACCCAGACTCCGCACTGGGCTACGCCATGCTCCATCACAACCATCGTCATGCCGTTATGGCTGCACTCGCACTCGCACCCACCTGGAGCTCAGGATGCACACGCTCTCTCAGCCCGCTCCATATCAGACCCAGAGGACCCAGCCACCTTACGCGAGGCTCGAGCCTCCCCTGACACCGCACATTGGGATGCTACCTGCACCGACGAGCTCGCTGCTATCCGGGAGCACCATGTGTATGACCTCGTCGACAACCCTCTAGGTCGGAAGGCCATCGGTGCCAAGTGGGTCTTCCAACCTAAATGGAAGCCAAACGGGTACTTGGAAAAGTACCAGGCCCGCCTCACAGCCAAGGGGTTTGCTCAGGTCCCCGGGGTCGATTACGACCAGATCTTTGCTCCAATTGGTCGGTTCTCCACTAGCCGGGCGCTCTTCAGCCTGGTTGCCCAGCATGGGTAGGAGCTGCATCAGATGGACGTAAGCAAGGCTTTCCTCCATGCTCGTTGGAGGGTGAAGTGTTCTACATGGTGCAGCCCCCAGGCTTTGACGACGGCACTGGGAGAGTCTGGCGGCTGCGGAAGGCCCTTTATGGCCTGAAGCACTCGCCTCGGTGCTCGAACCAGAAGATTAGCAACACGCTCCTCCGTTGTGGCCTCTTGCGCAGCACGGCTGATCCCACACTATTCGTCAACCTGCGAGGCCAAACCTTCGTCGATGTTCTGGTCTACGTCGACGATCTCCTCATTGCGTCGCCAGACATGGCTGCCATCTAACGTGTCAAGGACATGCTGCACACCGGCCTACCAGATGAAGGATATCAGGTTTTCCTGAGTCTTCTTGGGCATGGAGCTCGAGCATGATCGCTCCCAGGGCATCCTGCATGTCCACTAGGCTGCCTATGTGTAGACCCTGTCCACTAGCTTTGCCGAGGACCTGCCCCTCGTGCCAAGTGCATCTTCACCCATGTCACTTGATGGCCATGTGAAGCTCAAGAGTCCTGACCCAGCCGGTATAAGGGAGTAAGTTGACGTGACCTCGTATCAGCGAGTCATCGGGTCACTGATGTTCCTGGCGACGACGACGCGCCCAGACATCACGTTCGCCGTCAACCTCCTGGCTCAATTTTCTCAGAAGCCGCGTCACCTTCACTTCGAGGCCGCGATCCGAGTACTGCACTATGTCATCTCGACTCCTCGGCAGGGTCTCATGTTCTGCCGCCAGCCGTTTGTTGTCGCGGTGGGCTATATCGACAATGACTGGGCCGAACAGGGGTGCACTGCATGCAACACTGCCGAGGCTGAGTACGTGGCCCTTGGCTCAAGTGCGTGTGAGAGTGTGTGGTTGCATCGTCTGTTCTCCGACTTGCGTCACTCGGTCGCATCCATCACATTGCATGTGACAATGAGAGTGCCATGGCCACGCCGACAATGACGGCGTGCATCACACACGCACAAAACATATCAGCATTGAGTATCACTATGTGTGTTCGTTGTTGCATGACGACAGCATCAGCATTGTGTGGGTGGAGACAGCACAGCAGCCAGCTGACTTCTTGACCAAGGCGTTGAAGCGCGACTCGCTCAAGAAGGCTGTGAGTTCGGTCGGTGTGCGTCCGTGAGTTGTGCTCTTTGTCCCTGCCTGCATCTCTACATGCCCTGGGGGAGTCTGACTATTGACAGTGTCTCTGTCCGTCCATGTGTACTACGCCTGTGAGTCATGGAGGAGTGTTGGTTTTCTGGCGCATCCTCATTGTGCTCTGTTGTGTCCTCCCGGCTTGTGTACATCGGCGTGTAAATGACTGACGGCGAGACTCGACGCTGCTAGAGTGTCGACCGATGGAGCCGACACACGCTCAGGCCTTCTCGCAGTTCGCTGGAGCCTCCTCTCTCCGGCGACGTGCTCAGCTCCATCGACAGACCTCCTCAGCGGTCAGGCCGCCGGCGGTCACTGCCACCGCAGATGCTGTCTGCATGCATCAGGCGTTGGATCTGACTGTACCATTGCGTCTGCAACGTCATGCTCTGCCTAGGGACCATGTCTCATGTTGCGTGGCACTGTTTTGCATCATGGACCATCGTAGGCACTACCTGGGTTCAGGCAACCATAACTCTTTGTTGTTATCTTCTAGTTGTTTCTGACCGTACGACTACGTTCGCAGCGTCGGCATTATGGTATGGCCCAGTTTTTAGGCAAAACGGACGATGCCCGGGTTTTGGGTTGTTGGCCATCTGGCAGGGCTCCCGAGAAAACCCTGCCTGCCAGAAAATAGGTCTAGGTTTATTTTCTGATTGGCTGGTTAGCTGAGTAACAAGCGGTACAGAGGTGGGTGAGAAGATTCCAGGAAGCTTCCTAGCCTTTCTGCTTGCTAGCCTGACAGCACGGGTCTGGCTGGTTGACACACAGGTCATGCAAGGGACAGCAAGGGTAGGGAGAGACACGTGCACTTGTATCTCAAGCTTCAACTGAAGTAAATGCAGAGAGGGTGAATGAATGACAGTCACACAGGATAAATACCTGCCGTGGTGCACGGCGGGTGTCACACACGGCAGTGCCTGTCTGTCCAAACCTGGCCCAAAACCGTTGTTTTGGCCGTAACTCTGCGCACAGTAGTCCAAACAGAGCACCGTCGGATTGTAAAGCTGCAGAATCCTGAGCCTGACGCTACAGCTGGTCACACGCACAGGTCCGACATCAGTCGGTGGCGAAAACATGCAGTTCGGGCCGAACGGCCTGTCCACCAAGAAAATTCTAGCACCTACAGAAACACTGTAAAGGACCACGGGAGGCACCCGGGATGTCGTGGCAGCTGCACGCCAGGCAATGGTGGCTCGGTCACCACCTCGCGGTGGTCCGCCTGCCTGTTGGGGGTGCACCACGGACCGGGTCAACACCACGTCAACTCCCCCACAAGCCGGCAGCAACGGCCACCTCTGGGATCTGCACGAGCATGGACATGAGCCGAAAGGTCACCATATGCCGTGTACACGCGTAAAACAACACTCCCCCATGACCGGATGGCGAACATGTCCATACACATACAAACACTGACAACAAAGCACCACGGAGACGACAAGAACGAAACAAGGCCAGGTCAACCGGCATCAGGGGCAGGCCGCAGTCCCACAACACGAGTGGCCACATGGAATTTTCCTNCCCCCACAGTCCGAGCATACCGTGCCTGATGGACGAGGAGGGTCTTACGGGTGCGATCACGCACAATCTCCATCCCCAAGAACACCGAGGCTGGTCCCAGGTCCTTCATCCTGTAGGCGGAGTGCAGCACCGCCTTGGCCGCCGTCACGGCCTCCATGTCTGGAGACGCGATCAGGAGGTCGTCCACATAGACCAGGATTGCAGTGAAGGGGGCTGGCACCTGGGTCACAAACAGGGAAGGATCAGCATCGCTCTGGACGTATCCGGCACGACGAAGCGTGCCAGTGATCTCCTGGTTCCAGCAGCGAGGTGACTGCTTCAGTCCATACAAGGCCTTCCGCAACCGCCAGA
>SZWC01009684.1:95413-105882 GCA_023375785.1 Penium margaritaceum
TCGTTCGTCCCTCCAGGGCACGCCAGCCCAGTTGTGTCTGCTGCCACGTACTACCTGGCACAGCAGCAGACTCAGCGCCAGCGGCAGACAGTCACTTCCGTCCTTGGCCCCACTCCGGGTGCCTGCCGCAGGCAGAAGGACTTTGAGACGCCGCCGCCGCCGCTTCAGGCCGGCGAGCAGTTCCAGAGCTGGGAGCTCAGCTTCCGGATCTGGGCGCAGGGTGAGGGCCTATGGGCATACTACACCCTCCCTTATGACTCCACCCAGGCCGACCAATTGTATGACGCTGGTCGCGCCGTCCGTGCCCTCGTCCCAGTCACCCCTCCAGCTTCCCGCCTGGCCTTAGAGCCTTTCCTCGGCGACGTCACGGCTGGCGACATCCCAGACCCTGCAGCCGCCTGGCACGTCCTCACCAGGCCCCATCGCCTGTCGAGCAACGCTGAGATCAGCCCTCTGCTCCGGGAGTTCAACTCCCTGCACATGGGGGCGACCGAGACGGTCACTGCCTACTGGCAGCGGGCGGAGGACATCCTCCGTCGTCTCGGCACATCTGCTCCGCCCCCTCTGTCTGCGCTCCTCACCATCAAGCGCGGAGCCACTAGCGACTACGCAGACGTCTTCGTCCACTACCCCCAGGACGTCCTCTCCACCATAGCGACCCAGGGCACCCTCATGCCCTGGGCATACGAGCTCTTCCTCCGCATTGAGGAAGCTCGCCAGGAGTCCCTGCTCCATCGCACGAAGGCGCTTGCATCCCCTGCCGTCGCCTCCCCTACTGTCGCCTCCCCTGCCGTTGCCTCCGTGGCCGTCGCCTCCCCCGCCGCAGCTACCTCATCGTCGTCGGAGAAGAAGAAGAAGAGCCGGAACAAGAAAGGCAAGGGTCAGCCGCAGCAGCAGCAGCAGCAATTGTCGACCAGGTCCAGCGGTGGTGGCTCGGTCTGCCACAACTGTGGTCAGCCCGGGCACGGGTGGTACACGTGCCCTCTCCCGACGGACGAGGCGCGCATCATCGCTACCATGCGGCGCCAGTGGGAGCGCCGCCTCGCCTCTGCCGCCGTCGCCGCTGCTGGCCCTTCCACCTTGACCTCGTCCAGCATCTCTACCACTCCGGCAGCTCCGCTTGTCCCGCAGACACCCGCGCCGCAGCAGTACTACCCGCAGCCGTCAGCGCCTCCGCTCCCTTCACCGGCGCAGTCCTCCTACTACCCGGGCTCCGGTACCGTCACTCCGCATTCCGTCTACGCTCCCGGGCCCTCCTCCCGTGAGCGTCAGCCGGAGCAGTTCATCGCGCTCCAGCTCGGCCTGCCTCGCCCTCCTCCCCAGGGAAGTGCGAGTTGCATCACCTCCTGCCCTCCTGCCCAGCCCTGCATGACTGAGACTGAGCTGCGGTCGTGTCCCGTTTCCTCGCCTGTCTCATCGGCGCCCGTGGCCTCCTCCGCCCCTCTTCTTGATGATGTTGCTTGGCTTGACGATTGGCAGTCCCGTTTCGCGCCTCCGTCCACCACGTCCGCGTCCCTCGCCTGCTGCCATGTGACCGTTAGCGATCTAGCGACCCCGGTCCAGGACCCTGCTGAGACCTGGATCATCGACTCCGGGGCCACGCATCACATGACGGCCTCTCGTGAGGCCTTCAGTATGCTCGGTCCTGTCGGCGATGTCTCCAGTGTTTGGACGGGCTCCGGACAGGTGTTACCTGTCCGTGGTGTTGGCGTCGTTCGTTTTCGTGGTCCTGCCGGTGACGTCTTCCTGATCGATGTCCTCTTCGTCCCTGGTCTCGAGCTCAGCCTCCTGTCCGTGACTGCCCTTGATCGTATGAGCATGGATGTTGTACACTCGCGTGGTGTTGGCACTGTGTCGCTGCGTCCGTCTGGTCTTGTCGTCTTGCACGCCACCGCCCGTGGCAACCTGTGGCATGTTCCTCGTCTCTTCTGTTCTCCTCCCGTCTCCTCCTCGTTGGCCGCCACTGGCCATATGCTCGTCACCAGTACGCTTTCTCCTCAGCACACCCGCCTCTTGCACCGCCGCCTCTGCCACGTCCACTCTGCCGCTGTGGACAGCATGCTTCGCACCCGGCCTGCCTCGGGCCTTGACCCGGAGACGTTCCCTCTCCCGTGCCCCACTGAGTGCATTGACTGCGCTCAGGGGAAGATGCACCGGTCCACGTACCCCTTGTCTGACTCCCGTGCATCCGCCCCTCTCGACCTTGTCCATTCGGATGTCATGGGCCCTCTCCCCACCGAGTCGGTCGGCGAGCACGGCCGCTATGTCCTCACCCTCACGGACGACTATTCTCGCTATCGCTGGGTCTTCTGTCATAGGCAGAAGAGTGATGTCGCCCGGGCCATCCAGGACTGGCTTGTCCTCGCAGAGCGTGCGTGTGGCCGCTCCCTTCGCCGCTTTCGCTCCGATCGCGGTGGCGAGTACATGGGTGAGGCTATGACTTTCCTCGCCTCCCGCGGCATCCACCACGAGACATTCGGCGCCCTACACACCCGCCCAGAACGGTGTCTCCGAGCGGTGGAACCGGACCATGGCTGACGCCGTCCGCACCATGCGTGTCGAGTCCGGTCTCTCCGAGGGCTTCTACTTTGAAGCCATGGCCTACATGACCTGGGTCTGGAACCGGATTCCCCACGGTCCCCTTCCCCGTCAGTCCACGCCGTACCAGCATTGGTGCGGTCAGCGCGCTGACCTCCGCCCCGCTCGCGTCTGGGGTTGTGTCGCCATTGTCTGGCTGCCNTGTCTCTCGTCAGTCCAAGGCCTGGCGCTTCTGGGACCCCTCCCGGCACTGCATCATTGAGTCCCGGGATGCCCTCTTCTTCGAGGACCTGTTTCCTCGCGACCTCATTCGCTCCGGCTCGTCTGTGTCTATCCCGTCGCGTGGGGGAGTGGTGAGTCCGTCCTCCGTCCTATCGCGTCCGGGTGACACATTCGCATCCGCTGGTCCCTCCGGGCCAGCTGCCCCAGTCGCGTCCGCTGGTCCCTCCGGGCCAGCTGCCCCAGTCGCGTCCGCTGGTCCCTCCGGGCCAGCTGCCCAAGTCGTGTCCGCTGGTCCCTCCGGGCCAGCTGCCCCAGTCGCGTCCGCTGGTCCCTCTGGGCCAGCTGCCCCAGTCGCGTCCGCTGGTCCCTCCGGGCCTGCTGCCCCAGTCGCGTCCACTGGTCCCTCCGGGCCAGCTGCCCCAGTCGCGTCCGCTGGTCCCTCCGGGCCAGCTGCCCCAGTCGCGTCCGCTGGTCCCTCCGGGCCAGCTGCCCCAGTCGCGTCCGCTGGTCCCTCCGGGCCAGCTGCCCCAGTCGCGTCCGCTGGTCCCTCCGGGCCAGCTGCCCCAGTCGCGTCCGCTGGTCCCTCCGGGCCAGCTGCCCCAGTCGCGTCCGCTGGTCCCTCCGGGCCAGCTGCCCCACTCGCGTCCGCTGGTCCCTCCGGGCCAGCTGCCCCAGTCGCGTCCGCTGGTCCCTCCGGGCTAGCTGCCCCAGTCGCGTCCGCTGGTCCCTCCGGGCCAGCTCTCCCAGTCGCGTCCGCTGGTCCTTCCGGGCCAGCTGCCCCAGCCGCGTCCGCCGGTCCCTCCGGGCCAGCTGCCCCAGTGGCGTCCGCTGGTCCCTCCGGACCAGCAGCCCCCGTTGTGTCCGCTGATCTCTCCGGGCCGACAGCCCCAGTCTCCTCCACTGGCTCGTCTGACTCAGCGTCGTCGCGCACCTTGCCACGCTACACACGTGGCCCCGGCGGCAGCCTCCGTTCCAGGCCGTCGGTGAGCGTGCAGACCGTCGCACCGCGCTCGGGAGCGCCTCGACCCCCCGTTGCTCCACGTGCCTCCTCCACTCCCACGGTTGTGAGCGGGGACCCTGGCACCAAGGCCCTGGGCCTGACCACCTCGGCCATCATTGCCGATCTACACCCGGGCTCCGCATTTTTTACTACGCCATGCTCCATCACGAGCATCGGCACGCTGTCGTGGCTGCCCTTGCGCGCATCCCACCTGGGGCGCGAGAGGCACACGCTCTCTCAGTCCGCTCCACAGCACGCCCGGAGGACCCAACCACCTTACGCGAGGCACGAGCCTCTCCTGAGGCCGTACACTGGGAGGCTGCCTGCGCCGATGAGCTCGCTGCTATCCGGCACCACCACGTGTACGACCTCGTCGACCTTCCTCCAGGTCGGAAGGCCATCGGTGCCAAGTGGGTCTTTCGGCGCAAGTGGAAACCCGACGGGTCCCTGGATAAGTACAAGGCCCGCCTCACTGCCAAGGGGTTTGCCCAGGTTCCTGGGGTCGACTATGACCAGATCTTTGCCACAGTTGGCCGGTTCTCCACCAGCCGAGCGCTCTTCAGCCTGGTCGCCCAGCATGGGTGGGAGCTGCATCAGATGGATGTGAGCAACGCTTTTCTCCATGGTTCACTGGAGGGTGAGGAGCTTTACATGGTGCAACCACCAGGCTTTGACGATGGCACCGGGAGAGTGTGGCGCCTGCGTAAGGCCCTCTATGACCTGAAGCAGTCGCCTCGGTGCTGGAACCAGGAGATCAGCAGCACGCTCCTTCGTGGTGGGCTCCAGCGCAACACCGCGGACCCTGCACTATTTGTCAGTCCGCGAGGCCAGACCTTCGCTGCTGTTTTGGTGTACGTCGATGACCTTCTCATTCTGTCGCCAGACATGGCCGCCATCCAGCGCATCAAGGAACTGCTGCACGCCACCTACCAGATGAAGGATCTCGGGTCTGCCCGAGTCTTCCTGGGCATGGAGCTCGAGCATGATCGCTCCCAGGGCATCCTCCATGTCCATCAGGCTGCTTATGTGCAGACTCTGTCCACTCGCTTCGCCGAGGANCCAGCGCGTCAAGGATTTGCTGCACGCCGCCTACCAGATGAAGGACCTTGGCTCTGCCCGAGTCTTCCTGGGCATGGAGCTTGAGCATGATCGCTCCCAGGGCATCCTGCACGTTCACCAGGCTGCCTATGTGCAGACCCTGTCCACTCGCTTCGCCGAGGACCTGCCACTCGTGCCGAGCGCATCCTCACCCATGTCGCCCGATGGCCAGGTGAAGCTGAAGAGTCCAGACCCAGCTGTTGTGGGGGAGCCAGTTGACGTGACCACGTACCTGCGAGTCATCGGGTCACTGATGTTCCTGGCGACGACGACGCGTCCAGACGTCGCGTTCGCCGTCAACCTCCTGGCCCAGTTTTCTCAGGAGCCGCGTCACCTCCACCACGAGGCCGCGATCCGAGTACTGCGCTATGTCGTCTCGACTCCTCGGCGAGGTCTCATGTTCCGTCGTCAACCGTCTGTTGTCGCAGTGGGCTACACTGACAGCGACTGGGCCGGCAGTCCGGACGGTAAGAGTCGCACAGGCTGGATCTTTCTGATTGGTGGCACAGCTGTGTCCTGGCGCAGTGGCAAGCAGGGGTGCATTGCACGCAGTACTGCTGAGGCTGAGTACGTGGCTCTTGGATCAGGCGCGTGTGAGAGTGTGTGGTTGCGTCTTCTGCTGTCCGAGTTGCGTCAGTCTGTCCCATCCATCACGTTGCATTGTGACAATGAGAGTGCCATGGCCATCGCCGACAATGACGGCGTGCATCACACACGCACAAAGCACATCAACGTTGAGTATCACTATGTGCGTTCATTGTTGCATGACGGCAGCATCAGCATCGTGTGGGTTGAGACAGCACTACAGTTGGCTGACTTCCTAAGGCACTGAAGCGCGACTCGTTCAAAAAGGCTGTGATTTCAGTCGGCGTGCGTCCGTGAGTGGCTCTCTCTTTATCTCTGTCTGCGTCTCTGCATGCCCTGGGGGAGTCTAGATGTTGACCGTGTCTCTGCCCGCCCATGTGCACTACGCCTGTGAGTCATGGGGGAGTGTTGGTTGTTTGCGCTCATTGTGCTCCGTTGTGTCCTCCCGGCTTGTGTACATCGGCGTGCAGATGACTGACGGCGAGACTCGACGCCGGTGGAGTGTCGTCCGGTGGAGCCGACGCACGCTGAGGTCGTCTCGCGGTTCGCTGGAGCGTCCTCTCCGGCGACGTGTTCAGCTCCATCGGCAGGCCTCCTCGGCGGTCGCACTGCCGGCAGTCACTGCCGCCGCAGTCGCTGTCTGCATGCGTCCAGTACGTACTGCGTGCCTGCGTCGTCATGCACTGCCTAGGGTCCCAGTTGCGTGCTGCATGACCCTGTTTGGCAGCATAAACCGTCGTGGGCACTATCTGGGTTTAGGCTGCCATAACTCCTCGCTACTATTTTTCTAGTAGATTCTGACCACACGGCTGCGTTCGCAGCGTCGGTATTATGGTATGGTCCAGTTTTCAGGCAAAACGGACGACGCCCGGGTTTTGGGTTGTCGGCTGCCTGGTGTTGGTATGTGTCCCACAGATTTGTTGTGACCTCTGGCCTCGCTGCACACTCACCGCACTGACGCAGGTGATTAATGTTGGAGTGACACCGGCGCTGACGTCACCAGTTACGTGGCACCGGATTGGAATGAGACCATCCACTCTCTTGTGGCTGGCATCAAGGTTACCTCTAGCACAGGCGTTTATAACCTGAATTGTTGTTGACACTAGGCTTCCTAGTGTATGACGGGGATGTATGTCCGGGTTGTCTTCCCGGGTTTGCTAGGTTGTGTGCGTGCAGGAAAATGTGTGGGTGAGGTCTCAGGTTTGAGTCTCACTAGGCGTGGGTGCGAGCGAGGATGGGCTCGCCGTTCGCCCGCTCGTCACCCCGCCACCTGCTCCGTTTCACCTAACAACACTCTCTCGTGTGACTTAGGTTTTTTACACGTTTCGCTTGTCAAGCATCCCCGTCCATGGCGTCTTGTGCCTCGCTTGGCGCGTGATTCCCCACTTCCCTCGCTCTCCCCTAACCAGGTTCTTCTACCCTCTGGTATCAGAGCAAGTGAGGGAAGCCGCTGTTTTCCCCACACGCCCATCAGGTTCTGGGCCGCCCACCGGTGACGTGGTGTCTCTTCACCACGCCATTCACGTCTTCCGCCGCCGGCGCATCTGCCCTCTAGCAGTAGCGTCAACCTGGGAGGCCACAGTACGTCTAGATAGACAGTACTGTGTCTCTGNAGTGAGGGAAGCCGCTGTTTTCCCCACACGCCCATCAGGTTCTGGGCCGCCCACCGGTGACGTGGTGTCTCTTCACCACGCCATTCACGTCTTCCGCCGCCGGCGCATCTGCCCTCTAGCAGTAGCGTCAACCTGGGAGGCCACAGTACGTCTAGATAGACAGTACTGTGTCTCTGTCGAGTGGCTGTGTTCGCTCCTGTGGCAACACCAACCGACGCCACCCGCCACCCGCCATCTTCTCCTGGCTGCACCGCACTCTCCAAGCCCTCGTCGTCCGCTGGAGTCTCAGGCACGTCCTCGTAGTCCTCCCACAACTCCTCCCTCAGCTCACCTATATCCCTGCCACCACACACACCACTTGTGTGACAAGGCGGACGGCCTAGGCAGCAGGTGCAGCTGTAACCGGAGCCCTGGGGCAGCCGGCACCACCTCCATTGGTGGTGACGCGGCAGTTGCCACCAACCCCACTGTAACTCCAGCAGCAGCAGCATAGCACCCTCGGTCGTAAGCAGCAGCAGCAGCACCGCACCCGCGGTCGGCAGCAGCAGCAGCAGCACAGCACACGCGGTCAGCAGCAGCAGCAGCAGCAGCAGCAGCACAGCACCCGCGGTCAGCAGCAGCAGCAGCAGCACAGCCGAGCGGATGCACAGACCAGCAGCAGTCGGCCGTGTAATCCATAGTTTGTACGCCTATCAGATTGAGCTTTTCTCGAGAGCTCAACTGCCGAAGTCCGTCCACGAGCAGCAGCAGCACAGCACCCGCGGTCGGCAGCAGCAGCAGCAGCAGCAGCACAGCACTCGCGGTCAGCAGCAGCAGCAGCAGCACCGCACCCGCGGTCGGCAGCAGCAGCAGCAGCAGCAGCAGCAGCAGCAGCAGCACAGCACACGCGGTCAGCAGCAGCAGCAGCAGCAGCAGCAGCACCCGTGGCCGCATATCGCCGTCTCCACCCGCGGCGGCAGCTGCAGCACCCGTGACCCAGTGTCTGCCATCGCATTTGCGTGCACCATCTTGTGGTGCCGCATCCGTCACGCTGGCACAACCCGACAACCAGAGCGTGCCCTCTCCTGGTGCGGACTACGAGGGGAGGCTGCCCCAGCGCCGCGTGCGTCATCGCAGAGTAATGAGGGCTGAGCGCGAGTCCGGGCCTGCCGCTTCCACATCTGCGTGGACTTCTCGTCACCGTTCGGTAAGCGCCTCTCCGCCTCTCTCTCCCGGGGGGGACCCACCGTTTCAGGACGCTTCAGAGTTGCCTGCGGCCCAGTTGCATTCAGCACTCGCACAAGACGTTGTAAGTCTTGTGAGTGCTCTCACTCGCACGACGTCTGCTCTCATTGACGCCGCTGCAGCAGCTGCAGCCACCCTTGCCGCCGCTGCTAGAGCGTCGCGTGCTCCTGCCTCGACTTCGGCAGGTCGGGCTACTGACTCATACACAGAGGCAGCGGCTGCTGCCGGCCCCATCGCTGCAGCTGCTGCTAACATAGGCACACAGGTTTCTGCCGCAGCTTCTGCCATTGCCTCTTCCACAGCCGCAGCTGCGACAGCAACATNGACTGTCTCCATCGCAGCCGTCTTCGTCACCTTCGGTGCCGCCTGCACCACGGGAGCCTTTGCTCTCGTGGTGCCCGTCGTCTCCACCATCTCTGTTCTGTCTGCCGCCGCAGCGGCTGCTATTCCTCCTCTGCTTGCCTTTCTACACACCCCATCCTCCTGACTTTCTTTGCTGCATTCAGTGCCTGCTTGCACTCTTCCCTTGCCTGCCTTGCGGTGGCTTGTCCTGTCTGACTCGGGGTGGGCTGTCCTGCAGCATCTTTACTCTTGCCTCAGGCAACCCCATATTTCCCACGCCCACTGGGGCTGGGGAAACTCTGCCGAAATTTTTTCGGCAGAGCCCGCACGTTGTCACCATGCCCGGTGATGACGAGTCAGTCATTCCGTCTCTTCAGCGCCAGCTGGCCCTCGCTCGCGAGGCCCAGCAGGAGGCTGAGGACCGTCTTAAGCTCGCTGAGGACAACCGCGCTGCTTTTGCTGATGAAGTCGCTGCTATTGTACTTCGCCGCCTCCCCGCTGCGTCTGCCATTCCCCTTGCAGGGGCCAACCCCATTCCGCAGGCAGGCAGCACCTATGCTTCTAGCACCTCTGCTGTTGCACACTCTGGCTCTGCCGCTATTGCTGCCCAGCTGCCTGCGCCTCGCCAGCATGATTTCTTTTCTCAGCCGCCTGCACTGGCCTCTGGCCTTCCCTTCTCCTCCTGGGAAGTGCGCTTTAGCGCGTGGGCTCAAGGGGAGCAGCTGTGGGAGTATTACTCCCCAACTGTTGCTCCATTCACTCCCCTTGCAACTGAGTCTGCCCGTGCCGTCCGCGCCCTCATCGCAGTCGCTCCTGAGTCTCTAGTTGATGATGTCGGCACGTACAATGCTGATCCTGCTGTCCAGCGCCTGGCTGACCCTGTAGGTGCATATGCCATGCTACGTCGTCGCACCACTGTCACTGGCCAGGCCGCTCAGAGCGCCCTCACAGTCCAGTTCAACTCACTCCTCATGCGTAGTGACGAGACCGCTGATGCCTACTGGTCTCGCGGTCTCAAGCTCCTTCGCGAGCTTGGCAAAGCAGCCCCTGGCCAGCTCTCTACCGTCCTCACCATGGTCAACGGCCTCATCCCAGAGCTGTCCGACCTTCTTCGTGACGTCAAAGCCGACGAGCTAGAGCAGCTTGCCTCCCAGCCCGTTCCCCCAGATTCACCTCCAGGGGTAGGGGCTCTTTGGGATTTCACCTCCGAGCGTCTTGCTGCCTGGTGGACCAATCATCAGAACAAGCGCCTCCATCGCTCTTCCGTCACAGGAGTCACTGCGCTTAGTACTGCTACTGCACCCTCCTCCTCTGCTGCCCTTTCCTCTACCTCCACTGCTTCTTCCTTGTCCTCCTCCGCCTCTGCCCTCGCTTCCCAGGGTCGTGGAAAGGGCAAGGGGAAGGGCAAAGGCAAAGGCAAGGACAAGGGTGTTCCTGCTTCCCCGCGGGTTCCGGGCACTGTCGTGTGTTGGAACTGCGGCTCTACCGAGCACTCTGCTCGGACCTGCCCAGCTCCTCCGGATGACCTCCGCCTCGCCCGGGCCATGCGCGCCCAGTGGGCTCGCACCTCCACCTCCTCCGGGCCATCGGCCTCAGGCGCCGGCGTCGCATCGCGCTCCACCACCTCCGTCGCGGCTCAGGCTTACTCCACCTCTAGTGTACCTCCTCCTCCGCCTTACCCCTATCCCTGGGGCTGGCCACCTCCTTACGGCGCCCCTGTGTATGCTGGCCCCCCGTCATCAGCCTACACCCCTCCGCCGTGGTTCCCGCCTTCCCCCGGTGCGTCTACTCCCGCTCCGCCGGCGTCTGTGGATGGTGATCGCGGTGATCGCGAGCGCAACCTTGAG